>SJYC01125322.1:0-22819 GCA_006408675.1 Madoqua kirkii | reverse complement strand
GAAAAGGAGTCCATCAAGGCTGTATATTGTCACCCTGCTTATTTAACTTCTTTGCAGAGTACATCATGAGAAACACTAGGCTGGAAGAAGCACAAGCTGGAATCAAGACTGCTGGGAGAAATATCAATAACCTCAGATATGCAGATACCACCACCCTTATGGCAGAAAATGAAGAGGAGCTAAAAAGCCTTTTGATGAAAGTAAAAGAGGAGAGTGAAAAAGTTGGCCTAAAGCTCAACATTCAGAAAACGAAGATCATGGCATCTGGTCCCATCACTTCATGGGAAATAGATGGGAAATAGATGGGAAACAGTGGAAACAGTGTCAGACTTTATTTTTCGCAGCCCCCAAATCACTGCAGATGGTGACTGCAGCCATGAAATTAAAAGACGCTTACTCCATGGAAGAAAAGTTATGACCAACCTAGATAGTGTATTCAAAAGCAGAGACATTACTTTGTCGACTAAGGTCCATCTAGTCAAGGTTATGGTTTTTCCAGTGGTCATGTATGGATGTGAGAGTTGGACTGTGAAGAAGGCTGAGTGCCAAAGAATTGATGCTTTTGAACTGTGGTGTTGAAGAAGACTCTTGAGAGTCCCTTGGACTGCAAGGAGATCCAACCAGTCCATTCTGAAGGAGATCAACCCTGGAATTTCTTTGGAAGGAATGATGCTGAAGCTGAAACTCTAGTACTATGGCCACCTCGTGCAAAGAGCTGACTCATTGGAAAAGACTGATGCTGGGAGGGATTGAGGACAGAAGGAAAAGAGGACAACAGAGGATGAGATGGCTGGATGGCATCACGGACTCAATGGACGTGAGTCTGAGTGAACTCCGGGAGTTGGTGATGAACAGGGAAGCCTGATGTGCTGTGATTCATGGGCTCACAAAGAGTTGGACACAACTGAGCGACTGAACTGAACTGAACTGATGATATATTTGGACTTAATTCTAATGCCTTATGTTTTCTTTTATATCCCTTCTTAGCCTTTGTTGAGGAATCTTTGTCTGATTTCTGTAATTTGACTAAATGTTCTGTATTATCTGTTTCCTACACACCTTTCCCCTACACTCCCCGCTGGTTCTGAAATAGACTGTAATTCTATCCATTTGCTAGGTATCCTTAAATTTTATTTTTAATTTATTATTACAAATACTTTGATGTGGACCATTTTTTAGTCTTTATTGAATTTGTTACAATATGGCTTCTGCTTCATGGTTTGGTTTTTTGGCCACAGAGATCTTAACTCCCTGACCAGTGGGTCAAACCTGTACCGTCTGCACTGGAAGTTGAAGTCTTAACTGCTGGACTGCCAGGAAAGTCCCTCAGCATTTTAAAGGTAGAGTCATAGCTGTGCGTTAGTCTGCACCTCCCAGGCGGCTCAGTGGAGAATCCGCCTGCCGAGAAGGAGACATGGGTTCAGTCTCCAGGCTGGGAAGATCCCCTGGAGGAGGAAATGGCAAACCATTCCGGTATTCTTGCTTGGGAAATCCCATGGAGAGAGGAACCTGGTGGCTACAGTTCATAGGTTTGCAAATAGGCAGATATGACTGAGCACGCTCACACACTTTTGTTAAATATGGAGGACAGACAGTTAGAGCCCAACTGCCTCGCAACCTGTGCTTATAAATAAGATTTTATTGGAACACAGTCTTGTCCATTCATTCACATGTTATCTCTTATGCTGCTGAGTGGTTGTAACAGAGATCTTATGACTCACAAAGTCTAAATATTTACTACTGGCTCTTCAGAAAATGTTTGCTGTCCTCTGGCCTAATGCAGTGAAGAGCGATCTAACCTCTGTAACATAATCTGATGCAGCTCTAAGTGGCACAACCGCTTCTGTGAATAGTTTTGTTATTGCCTAGGATGCTAGTTTTGTGTGTAGAAAATGGTGAAAGACTGGACATCATAATTTTAAAAATCAATGAGTAATTAATTACTTAAACATCACTTTCCGCGCCTGCCGTTGTTCCTGCGTCCTGCGTTTCCCCTTTGGTTCCTGTGTTGTCTCACTGCGGCTCCGGGTGATGACTTCCTGTATCTGAAAATATGTTTATTTTGCCATCGTTCTTCTCTCCCAGTTTAGCTAGATATAAGGTTCTCAGATGTCATTTTTTTCCTGCTGCTTTTTGAAGGTGTCACTTAGTGGTCTTCCACCGTACTTTCCCTCCCTCTCTCTCTCTTTTTTTTCCCGAGGTGACGTTTTCTCTCCTTTTAACGATTATTTTTCTTCTCTAGGTACTTCATCTTTCTTTTTGGTAGCCTTTAATACTTTCTTTTTATGCTTGATATTCTGTAGTTAGCACACCATTTCTAGTTGAATGTATTTTATTTATCTGATTGTACCCTTAATACACTTTAAATTTGAGAAATCAAGTGTTTAATTCAGAAAATTTCTCATCTGTTATCTCTTCAGATGTTGCTTCTTCACCACATTCCCTCTGTTCTCTTTTTCTGGAACCCACATGTGATGTGTGTTAGGTTTATGGTCTAACCTCCGTATAATTTCATTTCTTCCGTTTTTTCTTTGTCTTTCTGTTGTTTGTTAGTGATTCCTTATTACTGTTTCCTAAACCATTAATACTCTCCAACTATGTCTCCAGCTTAGAGTATGATTATTATTCATATTATTTAAATGAATATTTTTTTTCCAAAAGTTCTAGCTACTCTCTTCCAGTAGCTGAATGTCCCTCCTAGTATTGGATTTTCTCATGGGCTATGGAATTTTGGTTTGAATAGATTTTCTTGTTGCCCTTCTTTTCTTTCCCCCTTACCATTTCATCTTATTTTACCCCAGCTGCATCTCAAATGTTATTCCTTACTGCCCTGTCTCTAGAGTTGGGGGCATAGGGGCAGGTAACAATGCTTTTTCACTGAGAGTCCAAGACTTTTTAAAGGCAGAGTCAACAGGCTTGTTAGTGAGTTGGATGCAGAGTGTAAGAGAGAGAGCGGAGGCAGGCCGGAAGCCATGGTTCTGGCTATGTAACAGCTGACTAGTGCTGTTCACAGAGCGGGGGACACTGTGGGAGAAGCAGGACTGGGAGAAAGAACAGACAGTTCTCTAGTTGCCATCATGAAACAACCCTGAACTTAAAAATAATACATGCTTTAATATTTACATTAAAGTTTTAAAAAGTATTCTTTAGTTTTATTAATGTGTGATATGCTTTTTTTGCTATCCAAGAGGAAATGTTGAACAAAGCAAATGGATGGACATATGAACCCAGAGTTCCAGATTTGAGTTACAGATATAAATCAGGGATTAATAAGGAGAAGGCAATGGCACCCACTCCAGTACTCTTGCCTGGAAAATCCCATGGATGGAGGAGCCTGGTGGGCTGCAGTCCATGGGGTCGCTAAGAGTTGGACACGACTGAGCAACTTCACTTTCACTTTTCACTTTCATGCGCTGGAGAAGGCAATGGCAACCCACTCCAGTGTTCTTGCCTGGAGAATCCCAGGGATGGGGGAGCCTGGTGGGCTGCTGGGGTCGCACAGAGTCGGACACGACTAAAGCGACCCCGCAGCAGCAGCAGCAAGCGTTCAGCGGAATTCAAAGCTATTGGGTGGATTCTGAATGGTGAGCCCTGACGTGTTCAAGTTCTCTGTCTGGTAGAGGGGGCAGAGCCAACAAAGGGACTCCCAGGGTGTCAAGAAGAAAATGAGAGAGCTGGCCAGTGGGCAAGAGAAGGAACATTTATAGGAGACTTAACTATTGAAACTGGCAAGAAAGCTTGACAAACATTCTAGTGGAATGGTGGGACTGAGAATGTAGTTGGACAAAGCTGAAGAGAGGCTGAAGAGCCAACAGCGGGAGACCGAGGACTGACACTCTGAGTGAGTTTTGGAGTGAAGGGAGCAGAGACGTTTGCTGGGGTAGGAGGCAGATACGGAATTTTCGTTTTGTTTTAAGATGGGAGACGTTGGGGGCATGCTTTTATGCTAACGGGGCTTTCTGAGCCCTCTGTCACCTTCTCCACCCTTCGCTCCTGTGCTCTCCCGTGGCAGCGTGGGGGTGGGGGAGGGCCCCGTGGCCGCTGCTCGGAAGCCCCTCAAGCTCACTCTTCTGCCCCCAGTGTCCCCATCGCTCGTGAGGCCCTTGGAGTGCAGCTGGGGTTGCTTGGGGCCGTGGTTCAGGCTAGGACTCATTTCAAGGACAGACTCAAGGCCGGGCCAGGGACCAGAGACCACGTGTTCCCTCAGGGGTGATGCTCGGAAGGATGGTCATGCTGGTAAAAGCCATCACTAGCATTGCTGGCGAGGATGTCTGAATGCAGTTCCCGGCCTCCCCTGCCTGGTACTCTGGAGTTTGGACAGCGGGGACACAGGCATGAAGATGTCACCACTCTTGGAGGACAGGACGTGGGTGGTGGGAGGGGCGTGCCCTCTTCTCAATGCCATGCAGAAGCCCTTACTTCCCACTTGTCTTTGTTCCTGCCAGGATCCTCGCCACAGCTGGCACTGACTTTGACCTGCGAACGCTGCGGGCTGTGCGTGTGCTGAGGCCCCTGAAGCTGGTGTCTGGGATTCCAAGTGAGTCTGGCAAAAGCAATCAGGCCCAGCCTACCCGGACACTGACCTTGTCCCCTACCCCCGCCACAGCCACAGTGAGGCCCTGACCTCCGGACCCTCTGGTGACTCTGAGCTTGCCACCCTTAGCCCCAGGGAACCAGCCTTGAAGAAGACAGAAACAGCCCTTCTCCATTCTCTGCCATTTCCTTGAAAGACTAGAGGGTAACCTGGCTTCCTACATGGAAGCTTTGCTCCTTCACACCCTTTGCTGTATTTCCACCTCTTTGCTTCTTTGCTTGGGGTTAAAGGGCAGACGAGAGATGAGGTGGTGGGGCAGGGAACACATTCAGAGGCTGCAGAGGGACATCCGTCCCGGCTCAGGCGAGGCAGGGCTGTCCAGACCTGAGGCCCAGTTAAGACATGTTCCAGGACTGGGTGGCTTAAGAGGCCATGTGAGGGCAGAGGGTGGCCAGGTTGCCTTGAGAGTGGTGACCGCCTGGGCTCGTGTTCTTCCAGGCCAGTGGGAGTTTGGATTTCCTTCAGGGCCCGGGTGGCAGGCCCAGAACTGTGTCACCTGAGCCCACTGCAAGGAAGCCTGCTGGTCAGCTCCCTATACTGCCCAAGACCCTGCCAGGAAGAAGTTCAGGCCTGGACCCAGGAGCGAGTTCAAGGCTGGAAGTGGGGATTGTCCCCCTGGCCTGGACATACTCATGCCCTAGAGTCAGTGGTAAAGCCCTCCTTAGGAGTGGGCCCCTGTTTTCCTTTCCCCCAGGAGTGCGCCTGTCAGGAGCCCTTAATTTCATTCCCAGCATCCCCTCCACTTAGTTCCCATGGTCCCCTGCTCTTCCCTTCCAGGATCCCCTGTTCTTCATTCCCAGAATCCCCTGCTCTTAGTTCCCAGGATGCCCTGCCCTCCCTCCCATGATCCCCTGCTTTCAGCGTCCGGGATTCCTCCTCTTTCCTCTCAGGACACTCCGCTTTTGCTCCACCCTGAGCCCTCCACAGACTCAGAGTTCTTGTCAGTACTTCCTACTGATACCCCACACACCGTCCCTCCCTCTAACTGGGACTCTGCTCAGTCCACGCCCCCACGAGAGCCCCGTGCTTTGTCCGCCACCTCAGGGACGCTCAGCCCTACCCCGTGGAGGCACGCCCTGTTCTGTCCTGCTTCCGCACCACTCCCTGCCGTCCCCCGCTTGCAGGGCCCAGCTCTGTCCTCTGTCCCATGAGCACTCACTGCGCCATGCTCGGCCCGGGACCCTCAGCCCTGCCCGCCCAGGCTCCGCGCGCCCCGTCCACAGCCCAGCGCGCGCCCCGCTCTGCCCGCTGCGCCCCTGACGCCTGCCTCGCCTGCCCTGCCCAGGCCTGCAGGTGGTGCTCAAGTCCATCATGAAGGCCATGGTCCCGCTGCTGCAGATCGGGCTGCTGCTGTTCTTCGCCATCCTCATGTTCGCCATCATCGGCCTCGAGTTCTACATGGGCAAATTCCACAAGGCTTGTTTCCCCAACAGCACAGGTGAGGCCTTGAAGCGCCTGTGGGACCCAGAGGAGGACCACAGACTCATTCGTCCCGCAGAGATCACTGTTTTGGGCCCTGAGGGGGCCTTCCAGGTGCTAGACAAAGGAAGTGGACACAGGCAAGAATCTGATCAACGCAAACACACGAAGTAATTACAGAAGTTACTGTAGGAACTTCTAGGAGGGAAACACGAAAGGTATCTGAAATAGAATGATTTGGGGGCCTGTTTCACAGAGAGTAGCCTGGGGAGGCCTCTCTGTCAGGTGATAGTTGGACAGCGGCCTGAGTGTGGTGAGAGGGCGCCCATCCAGCAGCCTGTCGGAAGCTCTGGCTACAAGGACTAGTCAGTGTGAAGGGCCGGAGTGAGGAGCAGCGAGCACAGGGCGCCGTGTGCCTTCGGGCCGTGGGAGGACTCTGAGTCTTCTTCCTAGAGAAGTGGGAGGACAGTGGGGCCCTGAGTGGGCGCTGGTGCCTCTGACTGTCCTGGCTGCTCTGGGGAGGCAGGTCCCACAGGGGGAAGGCAGAGGGTCGAGTCTCAGTCCAGGAGAGGCGGATGAGGCTGGGGCCAGGCTGTTAGCAGTTGGCATTGTCTTAGTCACTAAGTCGTGTCTGACTCCTTGTGACCCCAAGAACTGTAGCCCACCAGGCTCCTCTGTCCACGGGATTTCCCAGGCAAGAATACTGGAGTGGGTTGCCGTTTCCTTCTTTAGGGACTCTTTCCAGACCAGGTGAGCCCAAGTCTCCGCACTGGCAGGCACGCTCGTGGTCGCTGGGCACCGGGGAACCTGCCTGGCTCTTCGGGTCTGTCTGCTCCGAGTGTATTTTGCAGTGTGGCCTGCTGGGCCATCTGAGGTTCCGGGCAGTTGTGTGTGGAGTAAGAGAAAGTGAAGAGTTAAGGGTGACACAAAGGTTTGTGTCTTGAGCTACAAACACAGTAAAGGAGAAAACCTGTATGATCCTCTCAATAGAGGCAGGAAAAGTTTTTATTACAGTTTAAATCATTCATAATTTAAAAAACCCTCTTAATCAAACTGGAAGTAAGGGGAATTTTCTTAAACTTCCTAAAACTCCCTTCAGACATCACACTTTGTCATCAGTCTTGAGAACTCTTCCTTTGAAGTAGAAAATGACATAAAGGCGCGCGGCCACTTCTGATCCATGTAGCCGTGGTGGTTGTGGCCAGTGATGTGAGGCAAGAAAAAGAACAAAAACTCTAAGAAGAATATGAAAGGAGAAAATAAAACTCATTATTCACAGAGAATACAATTGTCTACAAATAGACAAACAATGACTTCCTGGTTTTCTTTATCAGCATTTGTTAACGTAATTGGAAGGAAAGGAATAAACTTGTGTGATCAGTTTTGCCTTCTAAATCTGGGAATATTGTTTCCCATCCTAGCTATTCCTAAAAACTTCCGCTATCCTGATAGGAGAGCTTTTCCATGTGTTGTTATGCATTTTTTAAGAGGAGTTTTTTCTTTAGGCTTTGGGAGGGAGGGATTAGCATGAGCTGCTTGCCTCCTTATTCCAGAGGTTGGCCCTGGTTTTCTGTAATTTCCTTAACATCTCTTTGTGTGGCTCCTGGCTGCCAGCAAGAGCGTGTCCCTCTGCTGGGGCCAGTGCCAGGGGACCTGGGCCCTGAGGCCCAGCCGTGCTCTGGGCCTGTGTTGGTCCACCTCCCTGAAGAGCACCGGGGAGGCAGGGCTCCGTCCAGCTTGGTTCTGGCTCCAGAGTGACAGGCAGACCTACACGCTGGGAAGTCTGGGTGGAGGGACAGTTGGGGCGGCGGTGATAGGAAGAGTAGGAGGCGAGGAGTTGGTGGTTGTTGATTTTTAAGGTGAATGAGTTCTCAGCATGTTTACACAGTGATGGGCAGTTTCTGTGGGGAAGGAGAGGTTGACCAGCTATTCCTGAGAGGGTGGGTCTGAGGGTGAGGCCGAGGATGGAGGCAGGGCAGGCGCAGGGGCGGCAGGAGGCAGTTTCCCTTGGTGCCTGATCCCTTCCTCCCGTGATGAGGTCTCCGGGCCCCGCAGTCCCAGCAGGGGTGGAGAGCTCGGTGTTCCTCAGCACAGCCCTGCCTGCTCCTCTCCTCGCAGACGCAGATCCGGTGGGTGACTTCCCGTGCGGCAGGGAGGCCCCGGCGCGGCTGTGCGAGGGCGACGCCGAGTGCCGGGAGTACTGGGCGGGCCCCAACTTCGGCATCACCAACTTCGACAACATCCTGTTCGCCATCCTGACGGTCTTCCAGTGCATCACCATGGAGGGCTGGACCGACATCCTCTACAACGTGAGTCGAGTCTTGGTCCAGGAGCTCCTGGGCCCCTTTGGGGCGAGGCTTCTGTCCGGCCCCTGGCTCCCTTCTCCCCCCAGGATGGAACACAGGCTCCTTCGGGCAGCTCCCCTGCAGGGCCACTGACCTGGGTTCTGGAGTCTCCAGGCAACTTCTGTTTTGAAAGTGAAGGTGAGGGCTGGGTGGTGAAGGTTAGAAAAAACAGTTCCAGAGAAGGTGGACCTGCCACTGCTCGTGATGAGAGCCCTGCCTGCAGGTATGAGAGTGAGGCCTGGAGAAGCTAGTAGCTCGTTCTGGGCTTGAGGCAGCAGGCTGCAACCTCGTGAGCAGGAGCGGCAGGGCTGAGGTGCAGAGAGGATGCACTGATGGTGCCAGGGTCCTGGGGGATCCTGGGAGTGGGAAGTGGGGTCTGGGGGATCCTGGGGGTGGGAACCAGGGTCCAGAGGAATACTGGTTCCGGGGGTGGGAAGTGGGGTCTGGGGGGTCCTGGGGGTGAGAACCAGGGTCCGGGGGTGGGAACTGTGTTGGGCGCCTTTGCTTGCTCCCTGAGTCTCCCTCCTGCTCGGCCTCCCCGTCTTCGCTGTTGTTGGGGCTCTAGTCCAGCCAGCAGTGTAAGGTGGTCTGGGGGTTGGTGCTTGTGGACAGAAGCTGGGTGTAAGGCCCTCTGGGGCTTCCTGATGACCGTCTCATGCCTGCCTCCCCTCCACCTGAGGCTCTTCTTGGGGACTCCTGGGTAGCTCTCAGTGTCTTTGTTATGTGACGACCCCCCACCCCCACTGAGCCTCCCTCTAGAGTCCTGTGATTGTGGGCGTGAGAACAATTCAGTGCATTTGAAACAGGAATTTTGGAAGGTCTGGCTGGTGGATGGCTGTGTTTCGGTAGCTAGAGCGTATGTTGTGCTCGGGAGCTGCGGAGGGGACTTTGTGGAGTGTGAGGTACTTCTCTTTGAACCTGTCACTTTTGCACTGGGGATGGGGCTTGGGCTGCCAGCCTCTGGAGTAGCCACGTGCTTCTGGCATGAACAAGGATGGGAGGGACAGGCTGGAATCCTCTGCTCTGAGACTCGTCTTCGAGTTCAGGGAGACTATGTGAGTCTCAGGGCTGGACATCTGTCAGTGTTTGGTAAGTGCCGGCTGGGCAGGAAGGTGGCAGAGGTGAGTTATGGAAGAGCTGGCCCGAGGTCCACTGAGCCAGAGCCCTCCTTGGAGACAGAGTTGTGTCTGGTGACAGGCTTGGTTTGATCAAGGGGGAGACAGAGACAAGGGCAGTGATGAGAAACTTGGCCGTTCTCTCCCTGCAGCCAATCCAGGAACAATTCCACAAAGACAAACCCTAGAAATAGCTGGAGATGGCCGCTTGCCTGCCAGCCCCACTGAGCGGGCACTGCATGAGCCAGGTGACTCGGCCTGGTGGGCCTGTGCCCCCAGGGGAGGGGTGGGTGGGAGGCACTGGTCGGGAAGGGCCACAGGGGCTCCCCTGACAGGTGCTTCCAGGGGGCACCCTGGGTGCAGGCGCTGCGGGCGCGGTGCTGGCAGGAGGCTCTCGGCAGGTAATGCCAGGCAGTAGCGGCAGGTTCTGCGAAGGGAGCAGGAGGGTGCGGGGCAGGGCTGGCGGGTCGGGGGCGCTGGGAGAGCAAGGTCTGTGGGGTCTGGGAGCCAGACATGCAGAGCCTGCAGGACGGGGCTGGGGGTCTGCAGGGCACCAGCATGCCGTGCAGGGGGTGGGCCATGAGCCTGCTTCCCGGAGCCGGTGGCTGAGAACGTGGAGTCTGCACCACACGGAGGGGTTACAGGGCCAGCAGCTAATCAGACAGGCTTTGTGCTGTTCTGTCCACACTAGGGGTTGAACCCAGGTCCTCGGCAGCGGAAGCGCAGAGTCCTAACCACTGTACCGCCAGGAACGTCCCCAGACAGCACATTTGAAGAGCGCTCTCTGGCGGGAGAGGCTGTCTCCCCACAGCCCAGGGACGGGGCACTCGTGGTTGCCTCAGACAGATGCTCCTTGATGGAGCCTTCGAGGGGTGGTGCCTCAGGCCTGCGCCTTGGGCTAGATGTGTATAAGAGACAGGTGTTGGTCCACCTCCCTGAAGAGCACCGGGGAGGCAGGGCTCCGTCCAGCTTGGTTCTGGCTCCAGAGTGACAGGCAGACCTACACGCTGGGGAAGTCTGGGTGGAGGGACAGTTGGGGCGGCGGTGATAGGAAGAGTAGGAGGCGAGGAGTTGGTGGTTGTTGATTTTTAAGGTGAATGAGTTCTTGGTCTGTCTCTTATACACATCTAGATGTGTATAAGAGACAGGCTGGGGCTGGGGGCCTGTGCCGCCTGGGGAGAGCAGGCCGCCCGGCCCGGGAGGCATGGGGGCCTCACGGAGACTGGCTGCTGCGGCGCTGGCGTGGTGGCAGGCAGGCCCCTGTCTTGAGGAGAAACGGCCATCTGGCTTCCGAGGAGTGTGGTCAGATGGGTCCTGAAAGGGCCCACACAAGTGTCTTGTGAGGGATGAGTCAGCTGCGAGCTCCTGCCAGGCTGGAGAGGGAGGTTATCTTGGGACAGTGGGCCCCGTGCGAGGAGGACCGTCCCCCCATCCACTCTTCTGTGTCAGTAGCGCTGGGGTCGGAGGCCCTGGAAGGAGGGACAGTGCGAGGCGTGGTGGGCAGAGCGGGCCGCGCTGTCCTTTCCCTCTGAAAGCGGCCAGCTGTGCAGGCCCGTGGAGGAGGGACGCTGGCCTCGGCGAGGAGTGTGGCAGCTGGGCCGGGACGCTTGGTCACTGAGCTCAGCCTGTGTTTCCTCTTGTGCTGACTGTCGCAGGACCTGTCTGCATCTCACCCTTGGCCGTGACTATGTTCAGAGGGACCATAGGTGAAGGTGAAGTCGCTCAGTCGTGTCCGACTCTTTGCGACCCGTGGACTGTAGCCCACCAAGCTCCTCTGCCCATGGGATTCTCCAGGCAAGAATACTGGAGTGGGCTGCCATTTCCTTCTCCACAGAGGGACCATAGGAGGTGGATAATGTGGGTTTCGGGTTAAGTAGGTGTGGTTTTGCGTCTGTTCACTGCACTAGTTTTGTGAAGATCTGAGGAGGGGCCCTCAGATATGTAGGTGAAAAGCTCCACGGTGAAGTCAGTGCAGACCGGATTTGTTCACTGGCTCAATGTGATGTTTAATGGGAAAGAAAGAGGGATCAAAGGTGCTGTGGCTTGAGCCATTAGGAGAGCTGGTGCCTTTTACTGAGAAGGGGAGAAAGGTGATTGCGGAATTTTGTTTTAGCAGAACGCTATGGCGGACACTGAGAACTCTGCTTTGTCCCTAGGAAGCCGAACACACTGTTTTATCCAAGCGGAGTGCTGAGTATACAGTTGAGTGTGTGAGAAAGGAGTTTGGGGGAACAGCAGGGCTGAGGGTGCGTGTGTGAGTTCATGAGTGATGCTTCAAATTACAAGACAGGATGGGGTCGCCCGGTGTGAGTGTGGAGCTGGATGCGAGACGGCTGAGCATGGAGCCTGTGTGAGCCTCTGGCTGTCGGGAGGCCTCCAGCATTCAGAAGCCAAGTAGGAGAGAAGGGGCCAGAGAAGAACACGAGGGGCCGGAGGGGAGCCGGGGCCGCTGCAGAGTGCTGTGTCCCGGAAGCCAAGCACAGCGTTCCCAGAGTGATTCCAGACCAGCTGTCGCCGAGAGGCCCAGGAGACGGGCAGTTAGTGGGAACAGAGCCTCCGAATGCACAGGTTAAAGGGGCCAAGATTGAAGGTGAGGATGGCAGGGCAGTGAGGCACCTGCAGGGACATGTGGAAACTGGCTCTTTTTAAAAATGAAACTTCTTATTTGCAGTAAGGTAGGTTCACATGCAATTGTAAGAATTAATACAGAGAGAGCCCATGTATGCTTTGCCTGTTTCCGCCAACAGCCTGCGAAACAGGCAACTCCCAGAACCAGGACGGTGACCCTGCTGCAGCGGAGACAGAACGTCCCGTCGGCAGGGTGTCCCGCTGGCCTCTGGTGGCCCCGCCCGCCTCTCTCACCCTCATCCCTGGTCAGCGCTTGCCGTTTGCCACATCGATAATTCTGCCTTTTCAAGAACCTTATGTAGATGAAACCAGACCCTCTGTGACCTTTGTGTACTGGCTCTTTTTCCCTCAGCATAATTCTCTGGAGACAATCTGGATTACTGCATGTCAGCAGTTTCCTCATTTTTCTTTTTTTTTTTTTTTGCTGAGTGGTCCCCAAGTTGTGAGTGGACTGCAGTGTTTAATACTCACCTGTTAAAGAACATGTGTGTTGCCCCTGCTTGGGGTTATCATGAATAAAGTTGGTCTACACGTTTGTGGGCAGATTTTTTTAAAAAAATTCTTTATTTTTGGCTGTGCTGGGTCTTTGTTGGGGTCTAGTCTCTAGTTGCGGTGCATGGGTTTCTGGTTGCGGCAGCTTCTCTCGCTCAGGGGCGCGGGCTCCAGGGTGTGCGGGCCTCAGCTTCTCTTGCTCAGGGGCGTGGGCTCCGGGGTGTGCACGCCTCAGAAGCTGTGGTGAGTGGGCTCGGCAGTGACGGCTCCTGGGCTCTCGAGCGCAGGCTCAATAGTTAGGAATCTTCCTCGATCAGAGACTGTGCTCGTGTCTCACGCGTTGGCAGCCAGATTCTTTACCACTGAGCCACTGGGGAAGTCCCGCGGGCAGGTTTTTGTGCAAATGAAAGTTTTCATTTCTCTGGGTTAAACTCTCAAGAGTACAATGTCTGGGTTGTATGTATAATTTTTTAGGAAACTAACGCCTTTCAAAGACCTGCATTCTTTTGAATCCGCCAGCAGTGTATGATGAATCCAGTTTTCCCGTCTCCTTGCTGGAATTTGGGTTTTTAACTTCAGCCATTCTGGCTGTGCAGACACGTGTTGTCGTGGGTCTCCCAGTGGCCGGGAATGCCATCAGGAGACTTCCAGCTTTCAGAAGCCAAGCGGGAGAGAAGGGGCCAGAGGAGAGAAGTGTCTCTCCACACTGATTTGCTACTTGTGCACCTTCCTCAGTGAAATATCTCTTCCTATCTTTAGCTCATGGTCTGGACTGTTCTTTTGCTATACAGTGTATATATATATATTCCAGACATGAACTGTTCATCAGATGTATGGTTTGCAAATATGTTCTCTGAGTCAGTAGCTTGTCTTTTCATACTCCTCACCTGACATATCAAAGAACATACGTATTTAATTTGGATAAAGTCCTGTTTAGCAGCTTTTTCTTTTGTGAACTGCGTTTTTGGCATAAAATCTAATAACTCTTTGTCTAGTCCTAAATCACATATTTTCTCCTGTGTTTTTTCTAACATTTTTATTATTTTACATGTAAGTCTGTGATCCTTCCTGTGTTAATTTTTGTATAAGTGTGAAGTTTAGGTTGAGGTATGCCCCCCCTTCCCTTTTTCTTCCTTTCTCTCTCCCTCCCTTCTTCCTCGCTTTCTCTGGGTTTTGGATATCCAGTTGCTCCAGCAACACTTGTTGACATGCTGTATTCCCTCCACTGAATTGCGTTTGCACCACTGCAGACAGCCCGCTGGGCATGCTTGCGTGGGTCCATCTCTGTTCCAGTGAACTCTGTGTCTGCCCCTCTGCCGCTGCTGCACAGTCCTCAACGTTGTAGCTGTACTATAAATCTTTTAAACCAGATAGATGCCTCCCATTTTATTCAGTTTGGGAGAATTGACATCTTTACTGTATTGGGTCTTTCAATCCATGACATGGAGTATCTCTCCCTTTATTTAGACTGTCTTTGATTTCTTCAATCAGAATTTTATAGTGTTCAGCATACAAGTCCTGTGTGTGTTTGTTAGATTGTGAATGGCACTGTATTTTAAATCTTGGTGTCCGTGTATATCTTCACTGCTAGTATGCTGAAACACAGGTTTCCCAGGTGGCACGGGGCATAAAGGGCCGCCTGCCAAAGCAGAGTCACGAGAGTGGGGGTTGGTCTCTGGGTCGGGAAGATCCCCTCGAGTAGGAAATGGCAACCCACTCAGTGTTCTTGCCTGGAAATCTCCAGGGACAGATGAGCCACAGGGCCACAGAGTCAGACATGCCTGAGTGACTGGGCACAGAAACACATAAAGAAGCACGACTGAGTTCTGTGAGCCGGTCTTATATTCCTGACCTTTCTGAACTCACTTACTAGTTCTAGGAGATATTTTGGAGATTCCTTGGGATTTCCTATATAGATAGACGTGTCATTTCTAAATAGGAATGATTTCTTTTTTTCTGACCTATATGCCTTTTACATTTTAAGTCTTTATTGAATTTGTTACAATATTGCTTCCATTTCATTTTTTTTTTTTTTTTAAGCCATGAGACATGTGGGGTGTAGTTCCCTAAGCAGAGATAAAACCTGTAATCCCTACATTGGAAGGCGAAGTCTTAACCGCTGGACCACCAGGAAAGTTCCCCTGTGTGCCTTTTATTTTGGGGCTCTTGTTGATTTCAGTGGCTAAAACGCCCACATCACAGCAATTAACTTAGCGTAGTCAGAGCAGACATACTTCCTGTGCTCCTGAGCTCAGGGGAAAGCATTCAGTTTTCACTGCTAAGGCGTAATGTTAGCTGTCAGTGTTTTTGCAGATGCTCTTTATCAAGCTGAGTCAGTCCTTGGATTCCTATTTTTTTCTGAGAGTTTTTATTATGAATGGGTGTTGAGCTTTGTAAAATACTTTTTCTGCTTTGGTATGATTATGTGATTTTTCCCTTTGACCTGTTAGTGGTGGATTACACTGCTTGACTTTTGAATATTGAACCAACATTGCATTCCTGGAATAAACCCATATGCTCATAGTATAAATTATTTTATATACTGCTTAATTCTGTTTGCTGATATTTTTTCAAGGTAGGCTGTTATATATATATATAGTTGATTTATAATGTTATGCCAGTCTCTGATATATAGCAAAGTGACTCAATTATACATATATGCATTCTTTTTCATGTTCTTTTCCATTACAGTTTATCACAGTATATTGAATATAGTTGCCTGTATTATGCCTTAGGACCTCGTTGTTTATCCATTCTAAACCCTATAGTTTTCACCTGCCAACCCCCACTTCCCAGGGTATCCCTCTCCCTTCCTCCTCCTGCTTACAACCACAAGTCTCTGTGTCTGTGCGTCTGTGTTTGTTTTGCTATTATTGTTCAGTTGCTAAGTTGTGTCTCACTCTTTGCAATCCCATGAACTGAAGCACACCAGGCTTCCCTTTCCTTCACTATCTCCCTGAGTTTGCTCAAACTCATGTCCATCTAGTCAGTGATGCCATCCAACCATCTTATCCTCTGCTGCCCCTTTCTCCTCTTGCCCTCAATCTTTCCTGGCATCAGGATCTTTTTTTAATGAGTTGGTTCTTTGTATCAGATGACCAAAGTACTGGAGCTTCAGCAGCAGTCCTTCTCATGAATATTCTGGGTTGATTTCCTTTAGGATTGACTGGTTTGATCTCCTTGCTGTCCAAGGACTCTCAAAAGTCTTCTCCAGCACCATAATTCAAAAGCATCAGTTCTTCGGTGCTCAACCTTCTTTATGGTTCAACTTTCACATCCGTACGTGATTGCTGGAAAAAGCATAGCTTTGACTATATGGACTTTTGTTGGCAAGTAATGTCTCTGACTTTTTAATACACTGTCTAGGTTTGTCATAACTTTTCTTCCAAAGAGCAAGCGGCTTTTAGTTTTGTGACTGCAGTCACTGTCCACAGTGATTTTGAAGCCTAAGAAAGTGCTGTGACACTATTTCCACTGTTTCCCCATCTATTTGCCATGACATGATGGAACTGGATGCCATAGTCTTCATTTTTTTGAGTGTTGAATTTTAAGGCAGCTTTTTCACTCTCCTCTTTCACTTTCAGCAAGAGGTTCTTTAGTTCATCTTCACTTTCTGCCATAAGGGTGGTGCCATCTGCATGTCTGAGGTTGTTGATATTTCTCTTGGCAATTTTAATTCAGGCTTGTGAGTCATCCAGCTGGCATTTCTCATGATGTCCTCTGCATATAAGTTAAATAAGCAGGGTGACAATATACAGCCTCAATGTACTCCTTTCCCAATTTGGAACCAGTCTGTTGTCCCAAGTCCAGTTCTAGCTGTGGCTTTTTGTCCTGCATACAGGTTTCTTAGGAGGCAGGTCAGGTGGTCTGATATTCGCATCTCTTTAAGAAAACTCCACAGTTTGTTGTGATCCACATAGTCAAAGGCTTTAGTATAGTCAGTGAAGCGGAAGTAGAGTCTTTTTTTTTTGGAATTCCCATGATTTTTCTATGATCCAGCGGATGTTGGCAATTTTTTTCTGGTTCTTCTGCTTTTTCTATATCCAGCTGGTACATCTGAAAGTTCTTGGTTCATGAACTGCTGAAACCTCAGTCAGTTCAGTTCACTTCAGGTGCTCAGTCGTGTCAGACTCTTGCAACCCCATGAACTGCAGCATGCCAGGCCTCCCTGTTTATCACCAACTCCCAGAGTCCACCCAAACCCATGTCCATTGAGTCTGTGATGCCATCCAACCATCTCATCCTCTGTCGTTTCCTTCTCCTCCTGCCTTCAGTCTTTCCCAGCATCAGGGTCTTTTCAAATGAGTCAGTTCTTCACATCAGGTGACCAAAGTATTGGAGTTTCAGCTTCAGCATCAGTCCTTCCAGTGAATATTCAGGACTGATTTCCTTTAGGATGGACTGTTTGGATCTCTTTGTAGTCTAAGGGACTCTCAAGAGTCTTCTCCAAAACCACAGTTCAAAAGCATCCATTCTTTGGTGCTCAGCTTTCTTTATGGTCCAACTCTCACATTCATACACGATTACTGGAAAAACCACAGCTTTGACTAGATGGACCTTTGTTGTCAAAAACAAATAAAAAAAACAACAAAAAAACCCCACAACATCTTTGTTGGCTAAAACTAGCTTGGAGAATTTTGAGCATAATCTAGCATGTGAAAAGAGTGCAATTGTATGGTTATTTGAGAATTCTTTGGCATTGCTCTTCTTTGGGATTGGAATGAAAACTGACATTTTCCAGTCCTGTGGCTTCTGCTGAGTTTTCCAAATTTGCTGGCATATTGAGTGCAGCACTTTCACAGCATCATCTTTTAGGATCTGAAGTAGCTTAGCTGCATCCAGCTGAACGACTTCACTCATCCAGCTGAACCACCTCCACTTTCTTTCTTTGAAGCAATGCTTCCTAACTAAGGCCCTCTTGATTCCACACTCCAGGATGTCTGGCATTAGGTGAGTGATCACACCATTGTGGTTATCTGTAGCTGGGACATGAAGACCTTTTTTGAACACTTCTTCTGTATATTCTTGCCACATCTTCTGACTCTCTTCTGTTCCTGTCAGGGCCTTGCCATTTTTGTCTGTTATTGTGCCCGTCTTTGCGTGAGATGTTCCCTTGGTGTCTTCAATTTTCTCACAGAGGCCTCCATCTAGCAGACAGGCTCGTTTGTTCCGTATTTTGGATCCCACGTGTGAGCGGCCTGGGATGCTTGTCTTTCCCCCGCTGACTCACCTCTCTTACTGAGATAGACTCTAGGTCTGTCTGTGAGATCCCACGTGTGAGTGGCATGATGTGATGCTTGTCTTTCTCTCTCTGACTCACCTCTCTTAGTGAGACAGACTCTAGGTCCGTCTGTGTGGCTGCGAATGCGCTGTCTCATCCTCTTTATGGCCGAGCAGTGTTCCATTGTATACGTAAGCACCACTGCCTGTTCATCCCTTCATCTGGTGTTGGACATATAGGTTGTTTCCATGTTTTGGCTGATGTAAACAGTGCTTCTGTGAACATCCAGGTGTGTGTATATCTTTGAATTAGAGTTTCGTCTGGATATATGCCCAGGAGCGGGATTGCTAGACGTTATGGTAATTCTATTTTTAGTTTTCTGAGGAACCTCCTTATTGTTTTCCATGGTGGCTGTACTAACTAACATTCTCACCAACAGTGAAGGAGGGCTCCCTTTTCTCCATACCCTCTCCGACATTTGTTATTTGTAGACTTTTCAGATGGCCATTCTGACTGGTGTGCGGTGGCACCTCGCTGCAGTTTTGATTTGCATTTCTCTAGTAGCTAATGATGATGAGCTTCTTTTCATGTGCCCACTGGCCATCTGTATATTTTCCTTAGAGAAATGTCTATTGAGGTCTTTTGTCCATTTTTGACTGGGCTGTTCGTTTTTTCTTTATTGTTGAGCTGTTTGTATAAGCCCTTGTCTGTCACATCATTTCCTGTATCTGTATTGATGATGACTTTTGATCATACTTACTTTTCTTTCTTTCTTCTATTTTTGTCTGTTTTTTTTAAAAATAAGGATAATACAAGTTTTATAAAATGAATTGGGAAGTATGAGCTTCTTTTCATGTGCCCACTGGCCATCTGTATATTTTCCTTAGAGAAATGTCTATTGAGGTCTTTTGTCCATTTTTGACTGGGCTGTTCGTTTTTTCTTTATTGTTGAGCTGTTTGTATAAGCCCTTGTCTGTCACATCATTTCCTGTATCTGTATTGATGATGACTTTTGATCATACTTACTTTTCTTTCTTTCTTCTATTTTTGTCTGTTTTTTTTAAAAATAAGGATAATACAAGTTTTATAAAATGAATTGGGAAGTAATTCTTTCTATTCTATTTTCCTAGAAGAGATTGCATATAAGTAATGTTAATTTTTAAAAGCCATATATAAAATAAATAACCAGCAGGAGTTTGCTGTGGTCGTGCAGGGAACCCAGAGATGATACTTTGTGACAACCTAGAAGGTTGGGAAGGGGAGGGTGGTGGTAGGGCTTATAAGAGGGAGGGGACATATGTATACCTGTGGCCATTTCTTGTTGATGTATAGCAAAAACCATCACAATATTGTAATTATCCTACAATTAAAAATAAAATATTAAAAAAAGATTGCAGAAAGAAAGCAATGTTTGGTAGAATTCTGTAATCTGGGCCTGTGGCTGCTGTTGTTCAGTCACTGAGTTGAGTCCGACTCTCCCCAACCCCATGGACTGCTGCATGCCGGGTTTCTCTGGCCCTCACCGTCTTCTGGAGTTTGCCCAAGTTACTGTCCATTGCATTGGTGACGCCACCCAGCCGTCTCATCCTTCGTCTCCTTCTTCTCCTCTGCCTTCCATCTTTCCCAGCATTAGGGTCTTTTTCAGTGAATCAGCTATTCACATAAGGTGGCCAAAGTATTGGAGCTTCTGGGCCTAGAGATTTATTTTTATTTTTTCAAATAATGATTTTATTTTTATTCAACTACTATGAAACTCATCAAAGTGGTGAATGGTTCAGTGCATTTTGTATATTCACAAGTTTGTGCAACCAGCATCATTACTAATTTTTGAAGATTTTTATCAACTAAAAAAGAAACCCTGTATCTATCAGTAGTCACTTCCCATTCCTCCATTCCCCCAGCCTCTGGCAAACACTAATATATTCTGCCTGTTTATATTAGTCTGTTCCAGACATTTCACACAAATGGACTCCTACAAGATGTGGAATTTTGTGTTTTTAAGGCCCCTCCATGTTATAGCAAGTATCAGTATTTCATTGCTTTTATTATCAAAGATGATTCCATTGTACCACTTGGGTGTGGTGGGTGTACCCACTTTTGTTCATATTTCATCAGTTGGACATTTTGGGGTTGTTTCCACTATTTTACATTATGAATAATGCTGCTATGGACATGTGTGTACACATTTTTGTGTGGACTGTGTTTTCGTTTCTCTTGGATGTGCACCTAGGAGTGGCCTTTCTGGGTCATATGTAACTCCGTATTTAACCTTTAGAAGAACTGCCAAATTGGTTTCCAAAGTGGTTGCAACATTTTACACCCCCACCAGGAGTGGACCAGTGTTCCAAGCTGTCTACATCCTCACCAACCCTTGGGCTTCCCAGGGGGCACCAGTAGTGAAGGAGCCGCCTGTCAGTGCAGGAGGTGAGGGTTCCATCCCTGGGTTGGGAAGATCCCTTGGAGCAGGAAATGACACCCCACTCCAGTGTTCTTGCCTGGAAAATGCCAGCGGCAGAGGGGCCTGGTGGGCTCTAGTTCATGGAGCTGCAGAGGTGACAGTGCCTGAGCACACCCGTACACATCACCAACACTTGTCTGCCTTTCTAGTTTCAATCATCCCAGCAGAATTCATTTTTAAGTTTAACCAGCCAGCCTTGAAGTGAAGCGGCTTCATTTTAGCTTTGAGTTGTATTTCCCTAATGACTCATGATGCTGAGCATCTTTCACATGATTATATACCATTTTGTATCTTCTTTAGAGAAACATGTATTCAGATCCTTTGCCCACTTAAAGGCTAGGTTATTTGTCGTTTTATCATTGACCTGTCAGATTTCTTCATACATTATGAACACTGGACCCTTACCAGATATTTCAGATGATTTGCAAATATTTTCTCACACTTGGTGAGGTATCTTGTTACTATTCTGATGGTGTTATTTGAAGTAAACAAGCTTTTTATTTTGATGAAGTGCAATTTCCTATTTTTCTTTCCACTTTTGGTGTCATATCTGAGAATCCTTTACCTAATCCAAAGTCATGACAATTTACTCCTGTGTTTTATAGTTTTGGCTCATATATTTAGGTCTGTGATCCATTTTGACTTCATTTTTGATGTGTGGTAGGGTCCAATTTAATTTTTTTGTCAGTGGATAGCCACTTGTCTTAGCACCATTTGTTGGAACGAGTATACTTTCCTCACTGACTTGCCTTGGCATATTTATTTAAAAAATTTTTACATCATAAATATAAGGGCTTATTTCTAGATCATCAATTCATTTCATTGGTCAATATGTCTGTCCTTTTGTAGGGGAAGTTTTAAAATCACAGTATCACTTTCCTTAATAGTTATTGGACTATATTTTATATTGGGTGAGTTGTAGTAATTTGTGTTTTTAGAAAACTTAATCTGTCTCATCCATTTGGTCTCATGCATTTAGAGTTGTCTGGAGTATTCCCTAATTCTCCTTTTACTGTTTCTTGGGTCTGTGGTGCGGCACCTGCTTCACTGTTGGTATCGATAATCTATATCTTCTCTTTTTCTTGGTCAGTATTGCCAGAGATATGTCAATTTGTGTTTTCAAAGAGCAAACTTTTTCAAAAATTAATTTTCTCTATTGTTTGTATTTTCAACTTTGCTGATTTCTGTTTTTATCTTTGTTGTTTACTTTCTTCTACTTGATTTGGGTTTGTTTTGCACTTCCTTTTCTAAATGCTTCAAGTGGAAGCTTAGATTATTGGTTTGAGACTTTTCCTTCTTTTGTAAAGTTTTTAGTAATATAAATTCCTTCTTACAATTGCTTTAGCCATGTCGTTCAAATTTGATATCTTATATTTTCATTTTCATTCAGTTCAGTATTTTAAAATTTCCTTGAGAATTCCTCTTTGATACATATATTGTTTAGAGTTGTTTGTTTACTTTGTGTTTGGAGAGTTTCCTGTCATCTTTCTGTTGTTTGTCTCTTATTAGGGGTAGAGAATATACTAAATTGGAAAAACTTTTCAGTTCTTTTAGGTTTATTGAGACTTGTTTTATGGCTCAGGATATGGTTTGTCTTCACATAAGTGTCGGGTACACTTGAAAAGAATGTTTGTGACACATTATTGTGAGCTGTGTGTATAAATGTCAATTAAATCCTGTTGGTTGATGGTGAGGTCTTTTATATCCTTGTTGACTTTCTGTCTAGTTGCCTTATCAATTTCTGAGAGAGAGGTGTTAAGTTTTCCACTGTAATTGTGCGTTTGTGCGTCTCTCAGTTTTGTCAGTTTTTGCTTCACGTGTGTTATAGCTCATTTGTTGGCATCTACACGTTCAGAGTCTCTAAATGTCTTCTTGATGAACTGACCATTTTATCATTATAGTATATCCCCCAGTTTTGAAAGTTCTCTTTATGCCACTTCAGTTTCATGAAAGACCTACATTAGTGCTTTTCCCACTAACCAAAAGAAACCCATGGAGGATTTATGCTTTTGTGAAACAAGGTGAAAAGAGAAAATAGTATTCAGCATTTGTTTTGCAGCAAGCTATTATAGTGGCAGTGTGCCCCCCAAGCAGCAAGAGTGGCGCTGCCAAGCTCATCCCTGGGTAGCGTCTCAGCATCAGACAGGTCATAACTTTGTTGTGTCTGGGAGCATCTGTGCTTTATCCCAGTTTATTTCCTGTATCTGTTAGCACATGTATCCTGTGGTGGTTGATTATTTCTTTGCTTTACACCATTGTGGCTTAGAAAGCTTCGTAAGAATGCACTGCTTTCAGATTGTGGGGAAGCCTGTATATGTTCCTGTGTCTCTGGAGAAATTTCTTTGTTCTAATGTCTCCATTATCTAATATGAATATAGCCACTACAGTTTTCATTTGACACATGTCTATATGATGTTTCTTTTTCCATATTTCACTTTCAACCTGCCATCTATCATGTGAAAGTCGCTCAGTCATGTCCGACTCTGCAACGCTATGGACTGTAGCCTGCCAGGCTCCTCTGTCCGTGGAATTCTCCAGGCCAGAATG
>SJYC01125320.1:0-65637 GCA_006408675.1 Madoqua kirkii | reverse complement strand
TCTATCAGATCTAGGCCCTTAAATCTATTTCTCACTTCCACTGTATAATCATAAAGAATTTGATTTAGGTCATACCTGAATGGTCTAGCGATTTTCCCTATTTTCTTCAATTTAAGTCTGAATTTGGTAATAAAGAGTTCATGATCTGGGCCACAGTCAGCTCCTGGTGTTGTTTTTGTTGACTGTATAGAGCTTCTTCATTTATTTTTTTATTGAGGTATCATTGACAAAATGAAGTTATTTCCAGATGCACAATGTAATGATTCAATATTTGCATATATATTGTGAAATGATCACCATAGTAAGTCTACATAACAACTGTTATCGTACATAGCTACAGAATTTGTTTTCTTGTGATAAGAACTTCTAAGATTTACTCTCTTAGCAATTTTCAAGTATACAATTACAATTTGACTTTTATCCTAAGAAAAATGAGAAGCCATGAAATGATTTTGATCAGAGATTAATATGATAACCTTGTCTTTTGTGCAATGAGCATTCACTGCTGGGATACATAAGTCCAATCAAAGAGGCACCGAGTGGAGGACTGGCCCACCAGTTAGCACAGTGACAGGTGAAGATGATGGTGTTGCTTGTAGGAATGTAACAATGGAAATTGATTTAGCTTGGTGACAGAGTGCACTGGGGAGGTGACATGAAAGGAGGTAGGTGGCCCTAATCAGTGGTGGTGATGTTCATGGGGAAAGGAAACAATGGAAATACAGGAGGTATTGGAGGAAGAAGCAGTCGTGAACTCAGTTTTGGACACATCGATACGGCAACCCTGACACTGCCTCTGTGTGCATCAGTGATCTCTGATCTCTGGTAACGCATTACAGAGATGTGATTCGTTCTCGTGTCTGTGAATGAACTAGAGTGGGATCATTAAGGTTAGAGATCATCTCTTAGCACAGTATAGATGTTTAAGAGATGATGGAAAGGAAAGGGGGAAGAGTAAGGAGAGTGGATAGTAGGTAAAGTCTCTAGGGGAGAGCAAGTCTGTAAAGGAAAAGAGCAGGTTTATCAGGACTGCATTTGGTTACATTCAGCAGAAACCAGTCTGCACTGGCTTACTCAAATCAGGGATTGTTAGTCTCACCTGTAAGCTTGGTGTGACTGTGCAAGGACATTATCTGATCTGTTTCCTACTCCTTCAGTCTGCTTAGCAATACATGTCTTTTGTTCTCAGGTTTGCAGGACTGCTGCTTCTGCCACAGGCCTTGCATCTTCCTGGTTGTGGGAGTCGGGGAGGGGTGATGGGGGAAAAGGGAAGAGTAGAGGGCAAAGGATAAAAATCCAAAGAAGCAAGTCACTTGAGGATTTGTCTTTGAAAGAATCATCCAGGAAGCCCTGCCTGACTATATTTCATTCTCCAGATGGTGTCACAGGTGACCCATGGTTTGCAAAGAGGGTGAATATCACATCCTTAACTAGGTTCATTGACAACCCAAAGTTCAAGCTCTTTAGAAATAAACCTAACAAGTGATAGAATGGGTACTGCATAGTGCCCGAGGAGTACTAAGCAAGAAAATAATTCCTTGAATCCATTGCTCCTTGCTCAAACCATCTTCAAATATGCTGCGGCTAAGTCACTTCAGTCGTGTGTGACTCTGTGTGACCCCATAGATGACAGCCCAGAAGGCTTCCCTTAAGATTTACTCTCTTAGCAATTTTCAAGTATACAATTACAATTTGACTTTTATCCTAAGAAAAATGAGAAGCCATGAAATGATTTTGATCAGAGATTAATATGATAACCTTGTCTTTTGTGCAATGAGCATTCACTGCTGGGATACATAAGTCCAATCAAAGAGGCACCGAGTGGAGGACTGGCCCACCAGTTAGCACAGTGACAGGTGAAGATGATGGTGTTGCTTGTAGGAATGTAACAATGGAAATTGATTTAGCTTGGTGACAGAGTGCACTGGGGAGGTGACATGAAAGGAGGTAGGTGGCCCTAATCAGTGGATGGTGATGTTCATGGGGAAAGGAAACAATGGAAATACAGGAGGTATTGGAGGAAGAAGCAGTCGTGAACTCAGTTTTGGACACATCGATACGGCAACCCTGACACTGCCTCTGTGTGCATCAGTGATCTCTGATCTCTGGTAACGCATTACAGAGATGTGATTCGTTCTCGTGTCTGTGAATGAACTAGAGTGGGATCATTAAGGTTAGAGATCATCTCTTAGCACAGTATAGATGTTTAAGAGATGATGGAAAGGAAAGGGGGAAGAGTAAGGAGAGTGGATAGTAGGTAAAGTCTCTAGGGGAGAGCAAGTCTGTAAAGGAAAAGAGCAGGTTTATCAGGACTGCATTTGGTTACATTCAGCAGAAACCAGTCTGCACTGGCTTACTCAAATCAGGGATTGTTAGTCTCACCTGTAAGCTTGGTGTGACTGTGCAAGGACATTATCTGATCTGTTTCCTACTCCTTCAGTCTGCTTAGCAATACATGTCTTTTGTTCTCAGGTTTGCAGGACTGCTGCTTCTGCCACAGGCCTTGCATCTTCCTGGTTGTGGGAGTCGGGGAGGGGTGATGGGGGAAAAGGGAAGAGTAGAGGGCAAAGGATAAAAATCCAAAGAAGCAAGTCACTTGAGGATTTGTCTTTGAAAGAATCATCCAGGAAGCCCTGCCTGACTATATTTCATTCTCCAGATGGTGTCACAGGTGACCCATGGTTTGCAAAGAGGGTGAATATCACATCCTTAACTAGGTTCATTGACAACCCAAAGTTCAAGCTCTTTAGAAATAAACCTAACAAGTGATAGAATGGGTACTGCATAGTGCCCGAGGAGTACTAAGCAAGAAAATAATTCCTTGAATCCATTGCTCCTTGCTCAAACCATCTTCAAATATGCTGCGGCTAAGTCACTTCAGTCGTGTGTGACTCTGTGTGACCCCATAGATGACAGCCCAGAAGGCTTCCCTGTCCCTGGGATTCTCCAGACAAGAACACTAGAGTGGGTTGCCATTTCCTTCTCCAATGCAGGCAAGTGAAAAGTGAAAGTGAAGTCACTCCATTGTGTCCGACTCTTCGCGACCCCATGGTCTGTAGCATACCAGTCTCCTCTGTCCGTGGGCTTTTCCAGGCAAGAGTACTGCAGTGGGTTGCCATTGCCCTCTCCAGTATGCATCAGATGCAAAATATGTACTTGGTAGATGGTATTCATAGCTTAGTGTGACTTGAAGCAAGTTTTCTTCATCTCTTTGGGATATTTGCTTTCCTAGTTGTGCTATAAATTGCAAAATTGAACTGGTGTCAAGGGCTGTGATCAAGACTGTTTTTCCCCCTCTGGTGAAAAACTATCAGAAAAAAACAAAAGGCATGATGACTTTCCTGGTTCCCCAGCCTCAACCAGCCCTGTTTCCTGACCTACCCTCTCCCCAGAGTTCCTAGGATATAGCAGAATACATGAAATCTCATGGGCTTTCAATAAGAAATCGTTGACCAGTTAATGAATAATTAATCTTTACTGCTCTTTAGGGTTACATTCACATGGGTAAAATTGGGCATTCTTAATGTGATTTACTCAATGATCACTGAAAAGTACTGAGGCAGGGAGGGAAGTTTGCTGTGAGGTTTAGGACCACTTGAGGAATTCCAGTGTGCCATCACCCCTTAGCCAGGATAATGTCCATAGAGCAAATGCTCAAAGAACATACTTTGAATTGGTCCTTTCTCGGTCTCCATTGTGTCTAGCTTAGATTCCAGCCAGACTCTGTCTCCCAATGTCAGCTGCAAGACGACATTTCCGGAAAGATGCCTATAATTGTCCTTGGCCTTGGACTCCTTCTCCAGGATTTGAGTGCCATTCTTCATGAGCCCTAACTTCACAGCATGCTGGAATAGCTCTATGTCAAAGCCAACACGGTACACACCAGGGATGGTGCAGGTGAACACTCCCGTGGTAAGACTGAAGTGGTCCTGGTCTTTATGCAGGGCTTCCTTGAAGACAATGGGCTGGGAGGGGGCTGGGAGGGATAACTCAGCTTCACTGCAAAGGCAGATTTAGGGAGAGACAAACAACTCTCAGTGTCTCCTGGAATCCCAGTTAGTCCTCGCAATCCTGTAGGGCCTGGGGGCCCTAAACACCAAAGTAAAACAGAAGGAAGATAGAGGAGATTTGAGGTTTATACATTTCACAGTCCATAAATGTCTTTCCACACCACCCCTCCTACTAACTTACACTCTCCCTTCAAGGATCACCTTACACATCCTTTTCCCAGAAAGTGTCTCCTCTCTGTCATTACAGTGGCAGAATCCAGCGTTTACTTTGATTGTAGCATTTGCTTACACTGAATACTCATCTCTCCCATTAAGTACCCGTTTATTTCCTTAAATAGATGATGAGCCAGTGCCTTACCTAATTTTGTTCCTAAAACACGATCATATGCTATCCAAGGTCCAGATGATAGAAATAGTATATTTTTGGAAGCAGTGATTAAATAAATAATTACTTGAATTGCCCTTTAAATTCATTTAATAAGTATGATATTTTTATTATCATAAATGCTAAGTAAGGAGCACTCAGGGAAGACACTGACACAGGGAACTCTAGGAACTGTAGCATTCCAGAAATAAAAAAGGGTATTAGAGCAATGTTTCCCCAGCTGGACTGTGCACGACAGTCAGCTGTGGAACCTGTGAATAGTAGTGTCTTAGTTAATACTATGTGACCATCTGAATTGGAATTTCGAGGGGATAAAACCTGGAACCTGAATATTAACCAATGTCCACAGATGATTTAAAGGCAGTCAGGGTGAGGAATCAATGATGCTGGATCACTCTGGTGAATAACTTCCAGTGAGATTGAGATGGCAAATTAAGTTCTCAGAATTGAGGAGAAAGTGCATAATGCCTTATTCTCAGTTGTTTTCTATAATACCATTTTGCCCTTGAGTTTGCAGGAAACTCAGCAGTATTCAGTGTGAATCAAGGGTGAACACAGAGTAATTATGGGCTTCCCTGGTAGTGTAGCTGGTCAAGAATCCGCCTGTAATTAGAAGACCCCAGTTCGATTCCTGGGCTGGGAAGTTCCCCTGGAGAAGGGATAGGCTACCCACTCTAGTATACTTGGGCTTCCCTGGTGGCTCAGATGGTAAAGAATCTGCCTGCCATGTGGGAGACCTGGGTTCCATCTCTGGTTGGAAAGATCCCCTGGAGGAGGGCGTGGCAACCCACTCCAGTATTCTTGCCTGGAGAATCCCCAGGGACAGAGGAACCTGGTGGGCTATAGTCCATGGGGTTCAAAGAGCTGGGCATGACTGAGCAGTAAGCACAGCACAGAGCAACTATGCCATGTTAAAGAGTACACCAATGTAGTGTCTGTCTGTCATTGAGGTTCACATGGTGGCTTCTTCAGAACCCATCCCTGGAGTTTTTCTGGGGTAAGAACCTCATCATTTGCTTTAAGACTCTAGGTGTGTAGATGAGCTGGGAAGTGGGAGACCTTGGCAATTTTCCTCCAGAAACCACTGTCTCCATTGTTACTGACCATCAGAAGCATCTGCATATTTCCTTGAGCTGATAGATATTTCAGTCAGAAAAAAGTGACCAATGCCATGTGAAGAAAAATGTTTTCTCACCTGGAGGGCCAGGTAACCCTGGAGGGCCTGGAGGCCCTGGAAATCCTGGAAATCCTTGAGAATCACAGGACCCGGTAACTTCTGGAGAAGTGGCATCAGCCGTGACTGATAGAACAGACTAAGCTAAAATCGAAACATCTAGAGCAAGGGGTCAAATGGATAAATATTCACATAAGTTGAAAGATGCTGCTGCTTCTCTTGAAAGATTATGCTCCCAACACTGCCGAGGCAGCCAGCTCTCCCAATCTCAAGAAATAACTGTGAACTTGGTCCTAAAGAGAGACTTCCTCCAACCTTCTTTTTTTTTTTTTTTTTTAAGTCTTTATTGAATTTGTTACAATATTGCTTCTGTTTTAGGTCTTGGTGTTTTGGCTGAGAGGCATGTGGGATCTTAGCTCCCCAACTAGGGACTGAAGCCACAGCCCCTGCATTGGAAGAAATTTTAACCACTGGACTGCCAAGGAAATCTGCCCCCCACTGCCCGCCCTCCTACTTAATGGGGTGCAATCAGGGCCAAAGATAATCTATAGTTTTCTTATATTTGCTGTTAATATTCTTACTGAAACGTGAACTTCTGATGACCTAGCGGTTTTCTCTAGGACACTCAAACATCCAGTGTTTTTTCCCCCGTCTCTTTAAGTAAATAGTCTTGTGGTATTACCCTTATGACAGCTAGGCACCTGCAGCCCTTAATAATTAAGCATGGTGTTTCCTCAAAAACAAGTCATTGACTGGAGGTTTCATTTATTGATTCTACACTGCTTACTAAACGTTTTCCTTGTATCTGCATGGTAAACTTCTTTTCATCCTTAAAAAACAGTTAGGGTTCAAGACAGGGGGACATATGTATACCTATGGCTGATTCAGGTTGATTTATGACAGAAACCAACAAAATACAGTAAAGCAATTATCCTCCAATTAAAAATAAATTTTTAAAAATTCAGAGTTCACTCATCTTGGGATATCCTCCATGATTTCCTCAAAGGGAATTAATTTGTTTTATTTTAAAATGCACAGAAAGAGAAGCTGTTGAATGAACAAGTAATAAAGAACAAGTTTATGCCAAACAGTGGAATAACTTTCAATTATTTGGGGATCCAAAGACCTTTGCTTGATCCTGAAGTACTGAAACACAAGATGGTCATTGGAAATAATGTTGTTGGGTGTTTTTTTTTTTTAATCAGTAAAAAAATATCACGCTTCATTTTATAATGGTATATATGGTTATGTAAAATATGTTCCAGGCCTAAGTGACAAAAATAATTGGCAAATAGATAGTATATCATAGCAAAATAAAAATCAGAGCCTGAGAAATTTAGTTTCTCTGAATATCTCTTTCCAAACTGTGACACAGAGATAATGAGGGTTGTGGTGAGAATCAGTGGCAAATAAAGCATCGGATGCACTGCTGGCTATAAAGAAAATGCTCAACCAGTAACTGAAAATATACGAACACGTAGGGCTTTCATTGAACGACACCGCTTTACCTGCCTTAATTAAGCAGTGGTATTACAGCATAGACATGAGAAGAAAATCTGTTAAGATAGGTGCCTGTGTTTATGGGTTAGCATATGTACAAAGAAAAATTATCCTAGAAAACTGAAGTTCATCTCATCAATGAAACACTGATGAAGGAATTTTGTTAAGTATACACATCCAAGTGTTAACATTTCAACAGGTAAAATATACTAAAAAAACCCACCAACAATAACAATTAAAAAAACCCAGCTCTTTGTTGAGATATAGTTTGTATATCATGAAACTCTCATTTTAAGTGCAAAATTTAATGATTTTAAACAAATTCCCACAGTTGTGTAACCACCACCACCACCCAGTTTTAGAAGATTCCTATCATCATGTGTCACTCCCCCCTCAGTCTTCTGACCTTCCTATGAGTATACTATGCTGATTTCCCAGCAAAGGAAGGTTACCCCTCAAAGTGCTGATGGTCACTAAATGACAACCCAGAGCATCCATCAAAGGAGTTCTATGATGGACATACAAAAATTGTCTATGGTGTCTAGACATGTGTCTTTCACGTCTCTAATCTCCTTTTCTTGACATCTTGTGAAATGGGAAAGAGCTTGATATTGTATTCATCAGTGTAGAGAAGGGAAACAGCAACACATTCCATAGTTAAATACATGAAATTTTTGCATTATCTCTCCTTCTGTTTACTTTATATCATAAGACCCTTGTGCTAATTTGCTATTAATTAGGGCTATTTACAAATTGATAACATAAGCTTCGTTCGAAATCTAAGGGGGTGGAAATGAAGTTTCCACTTATATTTGCTGTATCTGATTGGAAATGCTGATATGAAATCTATCCTTTTGTCCTGTGTTGTGGGAAAATTGTATTGTATCTCAGAATTATTATGACCATAAAATGAATCACAAGTGTTGGCAGAACACAGCCCTTTGGATAGTTCTTTGTAACAACATATGGAATCCGATTCTCTAGTGATTGCACTTACCTACACACACCATGGAGAGAGATGGTCCTCCTCTCCCAGGCATCCTGATGCAAAGATGGAAGTTGTTGTAAGGGGTATGTCTTCAGCTGCTCTGTTCCTCTTTCACTTGTTTGCCTTTCAAAGTATGAGGAAGATGTTCTAATAAATCAATATTCTTTAGTATTTAATTTTTTGCCTGTCTGAGGCCAATGACCTCAGTTGGTTTTTAACCAGAGTGAAGTTGTGACAGCTGATGTTCAGACAGAAGCTCTGTGTGTTATTCGTACCCTCTTTTTTCTTTTACTGACTTCTGGAATAATTGAGAATTTAAAAATTTTATTGATTTATTTATTTAGGTGTTAGTCCTTTTGTATTTTTCCATACACATATGTATATAACTTTTCTATTTATTTTTGCTTTTTTTTCAAATTTCTATTGTTTGTATATAGTATTGCATGCTGCTGCTGCTAAGTCACTTCAGTCGTATCCGACTCTGTGCAACCCCATAGACGACAGCCCACCAGGCTCCTGTTGGAGGTCGAAATGGCAACCCACTCCAGTATTCTTGCCTGAAGAATCCCACGGACAAAGGAGTGAGTCAGACACAACTTAGCAACTAAACCACCACCACCACCACCATGGATATCCTATGCTTAATGTAACTATTTCCTATTGAAGAGCATGTACACTGGTTATAGTGGCTCTTTAAATTTTTACTTATTTTTAATCAAATGAAAGATTGTTTAGATTTATAGTGCTTTCTTTACATTTTCAAAAGTTTCACACACACGATTTCATATAATCCCATAGTAACCCTTTCCTTTTTCTTAACCTCCTTCCCTCTCTCCACTTGTAACCACTAGTTTGTTGTCTGTATCTGTGAGTTTGCTTCTTTTTTTAATCCACTAGTTTGTTGTATTTTTTAGATTCCACGTAAAAGTGAAATCATACAGCATTTGTCTTTCTCTGTAATGCCCTCCAAGCCACTCCATGTTGCTGAAAATGACAAAATTTCACTCTCTTTTATGGTTGGGCAGTATTCCTTATACAAATTATATATATATGTATATTTTCTTTCTCTCCACTATTGGGTTATTATCTATGCCTTTGGTTTTACTGTTTGGGTTTTTTTAGTATGATTTTTGTAACATTTAGCATATATATTTTCAATTTATCATAGGCTGACTCATCAGATTTGTATCTATGAAATTTCATTTCCTAAAGATCGGGAAAGGGTAAGTACGTTTGCTCTCATTCTTATCTCCTTGGTGGCTCAGACGGTAAAGCGTCTGCCTGCTGTGCGGGAGACCTGGGTTCGATCCCTGGGTTGGGAAGATCTGCTGGAGAAGGAAATGGCAACCCACTCCAGTAATCTTGCCTGGAAAATTCCATGGACTGAGGAGCCTGGTGGCCTACGGTCCATGGGGTCGCAAAGAGTCGGACACGACTGAGCGACTTCACTTTCACTTTCACTAGGCGTTGTAGCCATTGTAATAAACAGTTAAAGGAGATAAAAGGCATGCCAATCGGGAAACAAAAGAAATAAACCTGTCCCAATTGTCTGTTAGAATTTCAAGGACTCTACAAGAGAAACTCCTAGCACTAATTAGTGAGTTACACAAGGTTGAAGGAGACAAGGTCGGCACACACGCAAAAATCGATCATATTTCTGTTCACTATCAGTGAACTCATTGCAAATAGAAATGAAAAACCCAATACCATATTATAGCTCTGAAGAAATGAAATACTTGTGTAAAAGTCTAATAAGACATGTACAGGATATTGTATGCTAAAAGCTACAACCAGCAATCCCACTCCTGTGTATTTATCCTGGAGACATGAAAATGTATATTTCTGTAAAGTGAAAATGTATATTTCTGTAAAAACCTGTGCATAAATGTTTCAGATAGTTTTATTTGTTATAGCCCCAAACCAATGAGTCACTCTTCATGAATGGATGAACAAGCTGTGGTACATAATATAAAGAATACTAGGGAACAGCAATGTCTTTTGGAGGGAAGGAAATGGTGAGAACATCATATTGATTGACTCATTCCTTTGCAGGATGGAAAGAACCTACATGACATATTACCTCATTGTTGCTGACAAGAAAATTCCAAACTGGTTGATTAAGATTACATTTTGAAGGAAGATCAAAACTGCAGTTAGGTCAGGTATTGAATCTAAGTTTGGTATCATGAGCTTTAGCACAAGTGATACCATTTTGGGTCTGTGATTCTTCTATTGAATGGATCTTATGTTCATTATACTGAGTCTCAATCACAAAGTCACCCTAATATCCATCAGCAGAAGAGTAGATAAATGGTGTAGATTAGATAAGTAGAGTAGATAAAAGAGCAGACAAATAGATAAATGGTGGCATATTTGTGATGGAAGACTACATTTCCATTCAATGAAACGTTTACTACTGTTACACAGTGTGCATGGATTTCACAGATACGATGATGAGTGAAAAAAGACTAGACACAAAACATTTTATATTGGATTATATCATTTATACAAAGTACAGGTATAGGCAAAGATGCCAGCTTCCCAGGTGGTTCAGTGATAACGAATCCATCTGCCAATACAGGAAACGCAGGAGATGCGGGTTCTCTCCTTGGGTTGAAAAGATCCCCTGGAGGAGGAAATGGCAACCCATTTCAGTATTCTTGCCAAGACAATCCCATGGACAGAGGAGCTTCAAAGTCTACTGTCAATGGAGTCGCAAAGAGTTGGACACGTCTGAGCAACTGAGAGGGAGCATCATCAGTTCAGTTCAGTTGCTCAATTGTGTCCAACTCTTTGCAACCCCATGGGCTGCAGCATGCCAGGCCTCCCTGTCCATTACCAACTCCCAGAGCTTGCTCAAACTCCAGGATGCCATCCAACCATCTCATCCTCTGTTGTCCCCTTCTCCTCCTGCACTCCTGAGCATGAGCATAGGCAAAGATAATTGATAAATGATGCTGACAGTCAGAAAAATAGATTCAATGATGCAGATGTGATTGTGGATGGGAAGGGCACCAAGGAGACTTCTGGGATGACAGAAATGTTCTATGTATCAATCTGGATGATGGGTCCATGCTTGTATGCATATAAAATTAAACAGTTTACTTTAGATTTGTGTTTTACTGTATTCGCTATACTTCAATAATAAAAAGAAACCCACCAATATTCTTCTTGCTCAAATCCAGGATGCCATCCAACCATCTCATCCTCTGTTGTCCCCTTCTCCTCCTGCACTCCTGAGCATGAGCATAGGCAAAGATAATTGATAAATGATGCTGACAGTCAGAAAAATAGATTCAATGATGCAGATGTGATTGTGGATGGGAAGGGCACCAAGGAGACTTCTGGGATGACAGAAATGTTCTATGTATCAATCTGGATGATGGGTCCATGCTTGTATGCATATAAAATTAAACAGTTTACTTTAGATTTGTGTTTTATTGTATTCGCTATACTTCAATAATAAAAAGAAACCCACCAATATTCTTTTATTTTTTTATAGATTAATTTTTGTATTTGGCACTGGGTCTTAGTTGTGGCATACGAGATGGTTAGTTGAAGCAGGTGGGATCTCGTTTCCTGAGCAGGATTTGAATACAATGCCCCTTTATTGGGAGAGCAGAGCAGAGTCTTAGCCACTGAACCACCAGGAAAGTCCCCAATATTCTTTTAAAATTCTAGTCATCAGTGGCATAAAGTTGACTTATGTCAGTGTACAAAAAATATTGTTACTTTTATCCTCCTCCTCAATCATGGATTATGTGGCTTTGATTTAATGCCTGCAAGATGGTTGTTACAGCTGTAAGAACTGCATCTTCATTCCTTATAGAAGAAAAGGAGAAAGCAAAGGGCAGAGATCAAAGGCCAAAAACATAAGCCAGTTGAGTCATATCCCTTTTAAATAAGACTTCTGTAAGTACCATGCATTTACATCTCACCAGGAAGGATAGTGTTTTTTGTGGCCACCCTGAATGCAATAGTGGCTGGTCAAATTACTTTTTTTTTTTTTAAACTGGGTTCATTGAGGCAATGCGAACAAAATTAGCTAAAATAGAAACTGGTAGAAGGGATATTGGGTAAGTAAGTAAATAAGTAGCAGCTCCGAGTAAATTAATTATTAATATGAAAACTATGAAGCCACAGAAATTCCTTCACTTCCATCTTTGACCCTCTGCCTTATGTACTATCACTCATCCAATTATTTTAGGGCAATCATTTGACAGGAAGCATCTTCATTTGGTATTTTAAGCAAACTTGCTATCTCTGCCAGAGATATTTACTTGTATATTTACATCCTTAATTCCCAAAATAGATTTGAGAGTTTCAGTGAGGTTTTTGTCCCCTGAGGGTGAGGTGGGGTGTTGCTGAATTGTTAAGTCTTGATCCAATTCTGTGATCCCAAGCACTATAGCCCGTCAGGCTCTTCTGTCCATGGGATTTCCCAGGCAAGATACTGGAGGTGGTTGCCATTTCCTTCTCCAGGGGATCTTCCTGACCCAGGAATCAAATCCACATTTCCTGCATTGGCAGACGGATTCTTTACCTTCTGCTGAGCCACCGGGGAGGAGGGGTGGAGCAAGCAAAACAGGAGCTGAATAGGGGTTTTCCTGATGTGTTTAACAGCAGCCTGGCTGGGCAGCCTCCTACCTTACTTTGTTTTTTCACCCACTTTTTGCCATCCAGGATCTTGAAAGTTGGGAATCACAAGAAATTATTGAGAAATTGATCAACCATGCATCTTTATTGGTTTCAGCAATTGGTAATACATTCATTTTGTTCAAGTTGGCCATTACTGTTTTAGTGATTTGTTCATCGTTTAGCAGTTCTAGATGAAACATTTGGGATGTAGGAAGCTTCTTTGCTTAAATTCAGAGTTACTTGAGGGAGAGAATCGTGCAGTTACCCCTAGCTGTCTTAATTTCCATTGAGCAAAAACCCATAAAACACAGTGTGAGTAGTTCCTTTTTCAGATTCCTCTCTGTCCAGCTTAGACTCCAGCCAGACCCTGTCCCCTTTCTCCAGCTCCAAGATGGAACTTCCAGAAGCCTGCTCGCGGCTATCTCCAGCTTCTGCTCACTTGTCCCGGATCTGGGTGCCATTCCGCATGAGATCCACCTTGACAGCACTCTGAAACAACTCGATGTCAAAGCCAAAGTGGTACACGCCAGGGACGCGGCAGGTGAACACACCAGTGGCAGGGCTGAAGTGGTCCTGGTGGCTGCAGGAACCTCCTGGAAGACAAAGGGCTGGGAGGGCCCCAGGAAAGGCCCACTCAGCTGGATGGAAAAGGCAGACTGAGGTGCAGGTGGGCATTTCTCAACCAGTCCAGGAAGCCCAGGTCTCCCTCTTGGTCCTGACATACCTATGGGTCCTAGATTCCAAAATAAACAGAAAATAGAATGATACCATTTAAAGTTTTGTATTTTGCATAGTAAATGAATTACTTCTTCCTTTCCATGCTTCTTGCCCTTCCAACTACTTTCTTCTCACTGGTCAGAGCCTAGCTCAGGCATCACTGTTTCCAGAAGGCTCGCCTCTCTCCTCTAGATTTGGAAAAGTTCTGTCTCCTTGTACCACATCTGATATTAATTGTTTCCATAATTACAAAGAATTACCACAAAGAATTATAATCCTTCCCTTAAGTGATGGCCTCATCCAAACTGGGAACAAGAGTCGTACTTCATTTTCTTCCTAAATGTCATACTCAGCATCATTTATAAAATTAGCACTCAAAACACGTTAAATAAGTGAGAAATTGAATTAATAAGTATATGAATAGGTCTTTAGACATGTTCTACCATGTCTTTTCTTTACTATAAGGCTGAATATTAAGGATCATTATTGGAAGTTACCCAGATAAATCTACAGATCACACTATGACAGGACCAAATGGAAATTCTGAACAGGAGTATCCAAACATCTGTTCATCAAAACAGCTGTGGAATGTCATCCAACCAGAGTCCCCTAGTCACTCAGGGCTAGTCTACACTGCAGGCCTCTAGAGGACTCTCTGAGGATGGAGACTAGGAACCTACATGTTTAACAAGTCTGTGAGTGATTCTGATGCTCAGCCAGATTTCAAAACCATTGCTTTAGAAGTTGAATACAAGTCTTCAAAGCTGATGGGATCTCCATGGGAACTTAACCAAATGTACTTCTCAGCAGATGACAAGGGAACAAGATGTCAAAGTATCTGCTGTGTCATATGCCTGTGATATCACTGGACGAGTGTCAGCTTACACCTGCCCGTGTGATGCCAACATAAGTGCTCTACACTTCTAGAGATGAGGTTGTATTCCTATGTCTCAACTTGCACTGCACACCCAGTGTGTCTGGACAGCTGTTTGAGCATACAGATTTCTTGGGAGTTGGAGGCTATCTTAGTAGATGAATCTTAGGACTCTACAGAATTGAGAAAAAGAGGCCATAGTCATTCATTACCAAAAAATGACTTATCTCAATGATCAATATTCTCATCACAGCACCTAGAAGATTTCATTGAATCTATAAACACTGAAACCAAAGAGACACTATGGAGGCTAAGAGAGCCATTGAATTTTTTTCACCTGTATAACCAGGTGGCCCTGGAGGACACCTGGGTCCCAGAGGTCCTCGGGGCCCTCGAGGTTCACACAGCTGAGAGTCTGCTGAAGACTTGACATCGGCCACAAGTAAGAGGACAAACTGAGCTAAAATCCAGAAACCTGGATCAGAAGGAAAATCAATGAAGTTTCAGATAGCTTTGGAGATGGATCTGACTCAAAGAGATTGTGCTACAAATTTTGTCAACTGGCTGGATGGTTTTACGATCCCAAGAAACTGATATTATTTCGATCTTTAGTTCCATGAAGTACTACATGCACTGATGCTGTGATTTATCCAGACAATATCAGGAAGCACTTTGAACTGAGATACTTTCATGTTGAACACAATGAAATTTTTAAAAAAATCTTCTAATTTATGCTATATGAAATCTATGTTGCTTTTTCAATCTTATGCAAACCTCTCATGGACTCAGAGCCTCTTGCCATCTGTTTAGCAGTGATCTTTAAACAATTGGTGAGAATAATCTCACCAGAAGATATATATGGAATGGCTGTTTGTTGGTGAATGAATTGACAAATACCAAAGACTGAATCAGCCAACTACTACTTCCCACTACCCTAAACCTTTTACTTAGTGCAGTAGCCTTCATTCCACTTTGAAGTACCAAGCTGATAAGATCAATATGCTTGCATTATACTTGCTCCTATTAATGCACTTGTTATTTGTCCCCTTTGTGACACATTGAACCTTCTACCCCTGGTCCATGGCCAGGGGGTTGGAGATCCCTGATTTATGTCATAATGACCTTGATTTAATTTGAATGATTTGATATTGATTTCATAATGAAAGCAAAGGTCTTGCCCTGTCCCCCATTAACTTCTATTCCTTATACTCCCTTTGCAATATCCAATTGGCAAATTTGAAAAAGTGTCTTTATTTTTGTCCAGCTTATAGGCAGCTACCTTCCAGAGATGTTCTAATTTTGAAAAAATAATATAAATCACATGCTGGGAGACTAAAATGCTTTAGAAAGTGCTATTTACCAGTGCAATGGGTTAATTTAGTTACAGTAGATATTAATAAAAAAAAACTTACCTGCAATGTTCATGGACCCGGCTCTTCCCCTTCCCCCAGGCATTGAAGCACTTTTGTTGACCACTTCCTCACCTGTCCTATAACTTGATCATCTGCTTGTTTTTGAGAGTTTATGGTAGATGGCTTAATAGATTGGTTTTTTCTCAGTATTTGATTTTCTGGTCTCATGAAGCTGAAGTCAAGGTTAATTTTTAACCAGGTCAGTCAAACATTCAAATATTCCAGAAAAGCTCACAAACTGACATTCAAAGTGAAATACTTCTGTCCACCCATATCTGGAAGTTATCTCTTCTTGTGATTGCCAAGCCTGGGACTATTAAGCTGATGAACTTTGTTAGAGACGAACCCATCTCTGACTCTTTCAGAATAACAGAAATATGAGAGATGGACTATTATCCCATTTCCTCTAGTCTAAATCCATAGCTTTATAGACTGTGATATTAGCCCAGGGGAGGAAGCGATTTAGTGGATAAAACTGGAGCTAAATATAGAATAATAAACACTTTTCTCCTACATTAGAGCCCAGGAGATTTTTCTTCTACTTCTCTCCCTTACTAACTATATTTTCTGAGAACATTTTGCTTTTCTATAATAATCAATCTACTGACATCCTTATGTGTGCCAACCAGGCACTCTGTGCTTGCCAAAGGAACCTAAGTTAATAAAAATATAATTAATTGAGAATGAGACCTTTGAAATAGCTGAGGAAAGAGACTGACAATCTTCTCTTTAAAAAGCAAAAATAAAACTGGGCAAAACTGCCACACACAAAAAAATTGCAACTTTGGGAAATGATCAAGGTACAAAAAAACCTAAGAAATATTTATGTAAAAAGTCCACTGAATCTTATTAAGAACAGTGGCAGTCTATGGCTTCTTTATCGGAGGCTGCTGCCATCTAACTCCTAACTCTGGGCCAGAAGTTCTGCTGGAGTGGGGAGGGCTAGAAGGACTGGTAGGACAGGGGACTGACTTTATTTTGAGCAGTAGGTAGAAAAGCCCGTGCCCAGGACACTGTCAAAATAGTGTTATAAGCATCCAATGATCAGGGAAAGCCAACACCACAGCTAGTCTGACATCATGATAATAGTTAGAGCAAGCAATGGATTAGCCAGAAATTTTAAAGATTGTTGGGAGAATGGAACAGCCAACCAGGACTTTAATAAAATAGATCCACCAAGGCAATTTTCTCTTTACACTCTTCGGTAGTTGGAAAAAGTTGAGAAATTTAGTTCTGTTTCTTTCTTATCCTGATCTAATCATGAGGAGCTTAGTCACTTTTTTCATAAGACTCCCCATCTTGGATAGTTCTGGGACATTACTTCTGTCTTCATTGTCTCATACAGCAATCAAGTGGAGGCTCCTATATGAACATATTGAAAAATACCTTATGTAGGGAAAAAGCAGCTCCTGTGTCTAAATTTCCCTTTTTACTACTCTTACCTCTAAACTCAGCCTTGTGTCTTTCTTAACATATGTTAGCTTTGATATGCTATTAAGGCAAATAAACATATAGAATATATCTATACATATGGATAGATGGATATCTGTATGTCAGAGACTGGCTAGCTGTTCACCCAAACTGCTTCGCCTTCATCTTGGTTTCACATGGAGATCCTCTTCATCTTGCAGTTAGTAGGGACCATGCAACTGGCTTCCAGTATTGGCAGTCATAATGGGAGTCACTTTGAAGACTTGTGCACAGGTTTCTCCCATGTGCTCCTATCCATCTTTTTTCTCCTCTGCCACTTTGAATGTGCAAAACCTGGGAGCACATGCTGAAGAAGATGCCCATCCACATTAAGGAAGGACCCTGGTTCTCTTACTAGAGATTCACTCTTTTTTCAGAAATACCCTTGCAGAGTTTTTGTGAACATTTTGTTCAGCTATTGAGAGTTATAGGTGGCTATGCTACAGCAGCTATTGTCACTTTTTCTAGTACAGTATTTTAATTCATCCTCATGTTTCAAGAAGAGGAATGATCACAGTTTGTTAGCCCTCTGTTATTGGCAGGGGAAAGTTCCAGTTTCGCCTCAGCCCCTTCAATAGTACAAATAGGCTTGACAGAGCCTTGTGTTCATGCTCAGTTGCTCAGTTGTGTCTGACTCTTTGCAACACTATGGACTGTAGCCCAGCAGGCTCCTCTGCCCAAGGGATTTTCCCCAGCAAGAATACTGGAGTGGGCTGTCATTTCCTCCTCCAAGGAATCTTCCCAACCCAGGGATTGAACCCTCATCTCCTGCACTGCAGGTGGAATCTTTACCGCTGAGCCACCAAGGAGGCCCCCGACAGAGCCAATGGGATGAATTACAGAAAATTTTTACATGGAGGAAGGCACAGAGAATAAGATCTTCAGGCACCAAAAAAAAAACACAAAAAACCAAAAACACAACTCTGAAAAGAGATGGGATGTGAATAGGGAAATGGGGAAAATGTATTCATCACATCTTCTCAAGACAGATGAATTGGGGTCCAGTGGACTCTAGTCGGGGTGGTGTAAATAAGAATATCCTTGGTCTTAAGGATGGTGTTGAGTGAGTTAATTTCCTGATTCTGAAAACATCTTTCAAGCCCCAGTTTTAAAGAGAGTAGAAATGCCTTAAAAAAAAAATGCAACCATTTTTCTCAGAAGAGGGAGGGGAATAAATCCAAGATTTTAGAAAATGAAACTTGGCTTTATTCTCTTTCAGGTTGCAGACTCATATGAGGCTTAGAGTTTCAGGGATGAATTTAGGAAACCTGAGAAACAGTGACTTCTGCTTGTTTTTATTCCTCACTTTCAAATACTTCTAGCCACACCTTATCTTCCTTTTCCAGAAACATAATTATAGCATCAAAAATATTATCATACTCTTCTTTGGCCATCAGATGTTTTTTCCAAAACTTGAGTTTGGTTCATCATTAGCTAAACCTTCACTTTGGAATATTAAAGCTCTGCATCAAAGTTGAAAGAGTAATTTTCAGAAATCCTGAAGGTTCATTTCAGTTCAGTCACTCAGTCGTGTCTGACTCCTTGCAACCTGGAGTGGACTGTAGCATGCCAGGCTTCCCTGTCCATCACCAACTCCCAGAGCATACACAAACTCATATCTATCAATTTTCAGAAATCCTGAAGGTTCATTTCAGTTCAGTCACTCAGTCGTGTCTGACTCCTTGCAACCTGGAGTGGACTGTAGCATGCCAGGCTTGCCTGTCCATCACCAACTCCCAGAGTATACACAAACTCATATCTATCAAGTCAGTGATGCCATCCAACCATCTCATTCTCTGTTGTCCCCTTTTTCTCCTTCTTTGAGTCTTTCCCAGCACCCGGGTCTTTTCCAAGGAGTCAGTTCTTTGCATCAAGTGGCCAAAGTATTGGAGCTTCAGCTTCAGCATCAGTCCTTCCAGTGAATATTCAGGACTCATTTCCTTTAAGATAGACTGGTTGGATCTCCTTGCAGTCCAAGGGACTCTCAGGAATCTTCTCCAATACCACACTTCAAAAGCATCAATTCCTCAGCACTCAGCTTTCTTTATGGTCCAACTCTCACGTCCAAACATGACTACTGGAAAACCCATAGTTTTGACTAGATGGACTTTTGTTGGCAAAGTAATGTCTCTGCTTTTTAATATGCTGTCTAGGTTGGCCATAGCTTTTCTTCCAAGGAGCAAGCATCTTTTAATTTCATGGCTACAGTCACTATCTACAGTGACTTTGGATCCCCCTCCCCCAAAATAAAGTCTGTCACTGTTGTTGTTGTTTACCCATCTTTTGCCATGAAGTGATGGACTAGATTCTATGGTCTTAGCATTTTGAATGTTGAGTTTTAAGCGAGCTTTTTCACTTTCCTCTTTGACTTTCATCAAGAGGCTCTTTGGGTCTTCTTCGCTTTCTGCCATAAGGGTGGTGTCATCTGTATATCTGAGGTGATTGGTATTTCTCCTGGAAATCTTGACTTCAGCTTGTGCTTCATCCAGCCCAGCATTTCACAAGATGTACTCTGCATATAAGTTAAAGAAGCAGGGTGACAAGTAAGTCCTTTAAGTCCCTCTGGAAAGATGACAATTGTGGAGGGTGGAGGAAGGCTTGCATTGAGCTTCACTGTGAAGACTGCCCTTTCTCCACAAGGGCATTTTACATTTTGACTTGCCAGTCTCAGGATTCCTGGCTCACCTCTCAATCCAGTAGGTTCTAGGAGAAACACAGAGCAGTCTATGGGAAATGAATTCCGTAGAGGAGCCTGAGTCCTTTCAGAAAGCACTCGTGGTGTTGTGATTTCACAGGCTGACTTTGAGATGCACTGCTCTCTGGGTTGTTCTGTCTAGATTCCAATATATCAGTTTCAACTTCTGTTCTAGCTCCCCCTGTGCTATCAGAGTCCTCAGTACAGTGTTCCACTGAAAGCAAGACTAGCTCTATTTCTGCCTGGCATTCCCAGATCCAGACGCTTACCCTTTCCTGGAACAGAGTCTCGAGGACTGCTATTCTATACTTGGCTAGTACCAACCACTTCAGGACTGTTTCAGTTTTGTATTTTGGGACTGTTGTTCAGAGCTTGGAAACTGCAGCTTGTTACCCACTAGCTATCTCATCCTTGCTCCCCTGAGATTTTCTTTCACTTCTATCTGAGCAAGCTATGCATCAATCAGAATGTCGATGTCACATTAGCCTTCCTGTGGGGATTAACATGCTACCTTGGTTGAGAGTGTGAGTTTTGGCTTATAAAGGAAACAGTGCAGGTCATATCTCATCCCTGGTCAAGCTTCTTAACATTTATAAGGGTCCATTTTTTCATCATTCACAAAAGCAAGTCATAATATGAACTCTCATTGGTCTGTTCTGAAATAATGTTAGCATTAAATATTATGTGAGTTATCTTATATAAATTAATAGTACAAGGTATAAAAATAAAAGCAGGAGAAAATTAAAAGTAGACAAAAGATAAAAAGTAAAACCATACTAAATGGTCAATTAAAGTGCAGATGTGTGCACCTACCCAGTTTCAAAATTTTAGTTGGAAATATGAAGCTGAGTTTCTTGTGGGCAAAACAAAACAGAAAAAAGTCCCCTTACATATTCTTGTTGTCCATAATGGGAAATATTCATTTTCTTTGGGAATTTACATTACGGATAGGAAAAAATTATTCCCAAAGATTTCATATAGGAGCATTGCATGAAATAAGTCAACTGATTATTTATTAACACCTTCCAGTGGTGGTTATATTTTCTAATCAGTGGAAGTACTATTACAGTATCGCTGAGGGCAGTGCTATAGCACCTAACAAAACTATTAAATTCACTCTGTTGCACTAGGCAACCTGTATTGAATGACTGTGTGTGAGAGAGAAAACTTTGTGTTTGAGCGGCAAGCAGGTAACATTGTCTGTGTATATTTATTTGGGGGCAGGGGCTGTAGGGTACAGTTTAGACTCTGAACATAAAGATATTTTCCACTCATCTCCAGTCATGTGAGATTCGGCCATAACTAAATAACAGCACAATCACCAAAGAGTAAACAGAACAATATCATAGAACAAAAGTTCCATCCTGTAAAACAGTCTCAAAGAAGTCAAAATACTTCCCTTTCCTGGACTTCAATTTTTTCCTCACTCCAATAAGGAATGTAATGTTGAAACTTTCTCAACCTCACAGAGAGGTCTAGAAAATTACAAAAATAAAATAAGGGCTATGGAAGCCTAAACACTTGGGATTTTTCTCATAACCACTTTAAAATTATTTAAAGATGCCCCAAGGCTTTTATATGAGAAGCCATCAATAAGTTCTGGTCATAAAGATGCTCAAATATGTACAGTGTTTTCGTTAGAAGGCAGAGAGTAGGGGCCAGGGGCCAGGAGTTACCACATGGGACTGTTTGATGTACCATGCATCACGGCAGGCATATTTATTACATCATTCTCTTTTGCTTCTAAGTAATTCTGTGACTTGTGTCAGAAATCATAGCACCGCTATAGCTGAGGCTGAGAAAGAGTTTAGTTACTTTCTTCAAGGTTGCACAGTTGGGAAGTGTCAGAGCTAACATGTGTGAAAATGTGTCTGAGAAACAAATTCTCAGATTATTTTGATAAATAATTGTCTTGATTTATACTCATAATTACTTGACTTAACATTTTGTAAGTCATCAATGGAATCAGAAATTACAGCCAGTTTTTATTACCAAGGCTATGACTGGTGGCTTAGTTGTCTTTTAAAGCAAGTGTTAAGATTATTAAGATGACACGGGCCTTAGACTTGTAATAACAGTTAGGACCACTCTGCCACAGTAGTTGATTTATCAGCACAGACAGAGCTTTCAGTCATTAGGACAGCTAGGGACAATTTCCTCTAGAATTTATATTTGTTGTTGACCTATTTTGTTAGATTTAAGTCCATGTTCAGGCTTTGCTTTGTTAATGGAAATAAAAGGATGTCAATCAAGGAAAATTTCTACCACCTAGATATACTACAAGAAGAGCAATGGTCAAGATAATCTTACATAGGATGTCAGCCTTGTGCCTTCATTGTGCTAAATACTTCATTATATTATCCCCAAACCCTATGCTACCCTCTTAGATAAGTGTAATTACCCCTTCATGTATAGGTGGAAAAACTGAGAAGAAATGAAACTAGGCAATTTCTCCATGGAGGAAACATCAGTGCTTAAATGAGTGGACTTCAGATGCCAAACCATCACAACTAAGACAAGTAGCAGGTGTGGCTGCCAGAGGCTTTAGGCCAGCTGAAGCATAAGTTGGAAGAAGTGACATTGGATTACAATAGGAAAGATCAGCAGGTCCCTTCTGCCTTCTCCATGTCCCATCTAGAGTGCATGTGGGATAATGCCCTTGGAACCTTCCTAACCTTCTCTGACCCTAGTCCCGGCATTAATGTGGATGCCTGTAGTAACAGATATTTCTTGGGACTGTGAGGGTTTGCATCCCTTTGATGGGGCGGGAATACGATCCTTCTAGCAGCAGCTCTAGTTTGCAGTCTGTGAGAACTTTTTCTGTTACTCTTCTGCTCTAGGTTTCTGGATTTGGGCTCTGTCCATCATATCGGCCCTAGCTGATCTCAAGACTGAAGGAAATTCTGAACCTGTGAACCTTTGGGACCCTGAGGCACCCCAGGCCCTCCAGGTCCTTTGGGAATACCTGGTGAAGACAGCGAGAGATTGTTTTCTTTTGCTTTTACTTCCTTTCCTAGCTATAATGTTCACAGACCCAGTTAAATGCCCAAATGCACTTGATAAGATTACTGAAGCAAGGCATTTCTTTTTTTCAGTGCCTATGAATTGTTTTCTTAATTCTGATTATGCATCAGAATGTCAAAATTTCATCCCACAGTTGCTGAATCAGGAACGTGGGAATACATGCAAATTACCTATATGTTTAGAGAGCTCTCAGGATATTTGATGCACCACTAGAGACCCAAGGCTGTAACTCTAGCTGCTATTCATGGTGTGTGGAAAGGACAAAAACATGCATTAGTTCATTTAGTGTATCTATAAAGAAATGTGGGAGAACTCTCATGGGTAAAAGTATCAGTAGCACAAATTCATTCCCATCCCCTCACCATCTTGTTGAGGAGTGAACTGCGTTTGAGGCAGTTGGTTTGTACTTCGAAAAGATCTCCAGAAAAGGGATTCCATCTGCATATTGTTATTTATAGTAAGCTAAACCATTCAAAATTGCTGTTTTGTGGGGCAAAATCAGGGAAGTACTGACACTGCAAACATTTCAATCTAATATACATAAATTGGCAATGGGACAGGTGACACATAGTCAACTATGTAACAAGAAGTACTCCCTAAATGAATATTGATGTTTGGCTGGAAGCTCACTAAGAATTCACCCACGAGTACTGCAGCTCTTGGCTAGAGACCTGGTGTTTTCCCATTAGTTTAGTTCTTTCTCTACAATTGGGAAAACGTAGTAAGTAAATTGAGATACATTTTGATTCACATGGTAAGAAAGAGCACTCAGTTAACACATGCACGTGAACACATGCACACACCCACACACATGCAAACACAATGTGAAAAATAACTCACTTGTAAAACATTTAGAGACAAGTCATTTTTGCTAGATTAGAGAAAATGGCTGAACCTGGTGAACTGAGAGAGCATACCATACAAGACATGCATGAATACTCAGATTGTTCATTAATCTTTAAGAGTGGTCATGTATATGAGAGAGTAAGTTAACTTTGTATTCTAAAAAAGACATCAATAGTGCCCACATGCTTGGTTATCAGTAAGGATAATTAGTTTGAAAAAACAGCTTGAATAGTACTTTTGCAAATATCATTGTTATTTCTGTGCAGTGTGGCAGCACATATTTCACACTGAAGCAGTGGCAGTTCTCACAAAATCAGGGGCAAGGTGATATCATGGAAGGATACCAATAGGCTGGGGATTAGGAAATCTCCATTCAGCTCTGAACATCTGCTCTGTCACTTGGATACCTGAGAACAGTGAGTTCCATCAGATTGACCAGTGTACATCATGAACTCAGCTCCACAACCAGGGATTCAGATTTAGAAGAGAGTGCAGACAGGGTATCAGTGAGCCTTTTGAGCGCCACAGGTGACTGTAATGCTTACATGGGTTTCAGTATCACTGACTGTGTCTTTTAGCTATATAGTACAGTAAAATTTCTGGATTTTTCTGCATTGATTCCTACAGAGAGAGGTCCTTAGATAGAAGGTTTATAATAAAGATATTTTTTATATTATAAAATATCATTATTTTATATTATAAACATATGATTCTGTCTATGTGATAAGAAAAACAATTCATGCACTTATACATTCAGAAAATATACTTTTAATTCTGACTACAATCTGGACACTTCAGGTATAGTCAAGGACACAAGTGCTTAGGAAGGGGATATAATTCAGTGTGGTAAAAACTATGACAAAAGTAAGCACTGGATGCCATTCCCATAGACTAGAGAGAGAACCCTGAAGAGAACCTGTAAGATCATAACTAAAAAAGGATGGGAGGGAGGGAGACAGAAATATGCTGATCATAAAATGCAGGAGTTCAGACTTATTTCCTTCATTCCTCAATATTATTTCCTTCATTCCTCAATGAAGGAATGAAGAAAATAGGTCCTCAAGGTCATCCAGGAAAAATGGGACAAAGAAGGCCACCTGGAGCTTCTGAGAAGTGCCCATCGCCACCAAAATCTGCCTTTTTCATGAAGTTGAGTGAACCCCTCCCAGAGCCCTTCCAGCCCATTATTTTCAAGGAAGCCCTGTAAACCAACAAGACCATTTTAATCTGACCACTGGCGTTCAGCTGCACCACCCCTTATGTGTCGCACAGTTGTGGATGTGACACAATTGTGGATGAGTTTATGTAGCGTGCCAATGCAGTTGCCTATTGTACCACTGCAGTTGTGACTAGTGTCCCTTTCACACTTAAAATTGCATTATGAGAAGTCTGTAGTCTATACAACCTGCATGATCAGTTCCTCAGTCATGACCGATTCTTTGCCACCCCATGGACCATACCCTGCCAGGCTCCTCGCCCATGGAATTTTCCTGGCAAGAATACCAGAATGGGTTGCCATTTCCTACTCCAACACAATCTGTCTTTATGTATAAATAAATATATTTTTTGGAACCATAAAAAGGCAAGAAATATTTTAAGAGGCAAAGAATCACTTTGCCATAACTTTTGAGCCCTTTATGATTATAGCAGGGAAGATAGTGAAGATCATATATTCTGTTTTAATATTTTCCAGATTTTTTCCCTAAGCAGCAACACCACTCAAAGATAGTGAACCGCCACAGGAACTTTAAAGTTGTGGGATCCTTCATGAACATTTTCCTGTGCAATCTTCAGAACAAATTTTTTGAAGAAGCATTTTTTGGTTACATTAGGATGACAAACTGTTATGTGTCCAGTGATTCCCTGGTGACTGAGTGGTAAAGAATCTGCCTGGCAGTGGAGGAGATGCCATTCAATCCCTGGTTCAGGAATATCCCCTGGAGAAGGAAACGGTGACCCACCAGTATTCTTGCCTGGGAAATCTTATGGACAGAGGAGCCGAGTGGGCTACAGTCCACAGAGTCACAAAGGGTCGGACACGACTTAGCAACTAAACAATGACAACAACCAGTGATTAGGATATGGCTACATCATGGGGGGAGGGGGCATTAGTCAGCCTATCTACCTCTCCTACAGACTTTAATCAATAGAAAAGAGAAAAGAGGGGGAAATCAGACACATGTGTTTTCCCTCACACCACAGTTCGATGGGTGGTTCTGAGCTGCAGTAGTTTCAAGGCTCCTTTGTGCTCGTGTGTAATGTAACATCAGCAGTATCTACTGTAAATCTCTGACGGGCATGGGAACATACGACTACTTGCTCTATTTTTTTTTTTTTTTTTTGCCTTACTTCCAATTTTACGGGCAACCGGTGCCCTAAGAGTGCACTGTCCAGTAAATTATCTGCACATAAAGGTTCTTCCTCAGTCTGGGTTTTCTGAGGATCTGGGCTAGATGTTTCCATTAACAAGAGCATTTATATGCAATTCACATTCAAAGAGGTCTTCTGTCTTTGTCAAGGAAACCAGTTTGAGAAGGAAGCTCTTCTGGTAAGTGATTCCTCAAATGCCCTGTTTTGTCTCACTCGTTTGTCTTTCAAGGTTTTGGTGAGATGCAGTATTAACCAATTTCCATTATTATTTGCTAGTCTAGTCTCTTCTAGGCTTCCCTGATGGCTCAGTCAGAAAAGAATCCATCTGCATGTAGGAGACGTGGGTTCACTCCCTTCGTAGTGAAGATCCCCTGAAGAAGGGCATGGCAACCCACTCCAGTACTCTTGGCTGGAGAATCCCATAGATGGAGAAGCCTGGCCGGCTACAGTCCATGGGGTCACAGAGTCAGACAAGACTGACTAGAAGTCAACATCTAGTCTCTCCCAAAATGATACTTGCAAGTTAGAAGGCTTTGCTTCTGTATCAGGGTGTAAGCCTAGATATCCAACTCTGCTAATTAGTGACCACTTATACTGATGATCATGGATCTTTTATAATTTCCTGATTAGGGCTATTTTCCATCTTCACGTTGCCTAGCTTCCCAGTGGTTCCAAGGCAATAGGGTGTAAGAAAAGAAAGACACCTTGAATATTACACTCCATCCCAATAAGTTTATACATGGAAAGGCTGAGGCTTAAAAAGGAAGTGAGTTCCCACATTTGGGTAGCAGTTTTTAAAACAATTTATCTTTTTTGTTTTTAGCTTTTTTGGTCACATCACCCAGCATGTGGGATCTTAGATACTCAGCCTTAACCCATGCCCACTGTAGTGCAGGCATAGAGTCTTAACCATTGGACTGCCAGCGAAGTCCCACAGTTCATATTTTTTAAATGCAAAAATACTTTAAAGTAACTACACATAAAATTATAAAGTATCAGTGCAATGACAGTAATAATTAAGTGAAGAGTCATGTGTTCACCATGCAATCCAAATAAATGTCGTGTTGCCATACACCAAAAGCCCTTTAGAATCCCCTCCTGCTTTCCCTTTATCCAAATAACTACTATCCTAAAATTCGTGTTGTTGATGGTGCTTTAGTCACAAGTAGTGCCCAGCTCTTAAGATCCCATGGACTGTAGCCTGTCTGTCTATAGGATTCTCCAGGCGAGAATACTGGAGTGGGTTGCCATTTCCTTCTCCAGAGAATCTTCCCGACCCAGAAATCAAACCTGGGTCTTGTGCATTGCAGGCAGATAATTTACTGATTGAGCTACGAGGGAAGCCCCCAAATTTTTGTTAATTATTTTCTTTCATTTATTTGTAAATAAAGTGACTAAGTACATATTTGTATACTTTCATTAGTGCTCCTAGGCATTCATCTCGTATGCACTAGTCTTTCCTGGGTATAATACACCCAAGAGTGGAATTACTGGATCATAAGGTGGGTATTCATGGGGTCGCAAAGAGTCGACACGACTGAGTGATTGAACTGAACTGAACTGAAGGTGGGTATATTCAGCTGCAATAGAAATTGCTAAGCTGGTTTCTAAAGAGGTCATACTATTCTATACTGCTATCAGCAAGTGTTAAGAACTCACGTTGTTCCACATGGCCACCATCGCTTGGCATTAATATTTTAAAACATATCAATTTTGTTAACTGTGAAGTGATACATCATTGTCATTTTACTTTGCATTTGTCTGAAGAGTAATTACTTGAGCACCTTTTTAACTATGCTTCCTGGCCACGTGGATACCTTCCTTTGAGAATGAGCTGTTTGTTCATTTTTAAACTGGATTATCTTTTTTTATTGATTGCAAGAAATCTTAAAGCTTTACTCTTACATGTTTTATCAGATCCATATGAATTTTAAGGGCTTCCCTTGTGGCTCAGCTGGTAAAGAATTCACCTGCAATGCGGGAGACCTGGGTTCAACCCCTGGCTTGGGAAGATCCCCTGGAGAAGGGAAAGGCTACCCACTACAGTATTCTGGCCTGGAGAATGCTATGGACTTTATAGTCCATGGGGTCACAAAGAGTCGGACACAACTGAGTGACTTTCACTTCACTGTGAATTTTAAATTTCGATTCTAATTCTCTGGATTACCTATGTACACTGCTCATGGTATATCTTGAACAGATCGAAAGTCTCAATTACCTTATTTTAAAGTTCATCGGTTTGTGTCCTGCTTAGAGCAGTTGCCTAACTGAAATTAGAAATAAACTCCTTAATGTTTTCTTTGATAAACGTAACAGTTTTAACATTCTCACTCTAAGAAATTTATTTCTTTCGGAAACAAAAATAAAGGAACTCCCCAGTGGTCCAGTGGTTAAGACTTTACCTCACAAACGCAATCCCTGGTTGGGGACCTAGGATTCCACACGCCTCAGAGTTAAAAGAAACAAACAAAAAACATAAAACCGAAGCAATGCTGTAACAAATTCAATAAAGATTTTTTAAATGGTCCACATTTGCAAAAAGAGTAGAAACAGATATGTGTTCTGATTTTTGGTAAGTTGATAATTCTTGCTAATTATTCAAGGCAAAATTGGGTCCTGCATTGGGTCTTATCACACTCGCCTCATCATTATTCACCATAGTACCCTTGCCCCCGTCCCCTCTCCTCTTGCCCCTGACATTCTTCCCCTCTACATTCAGGAAATGTGTTGTTCTTTAGGTTCTTTAGTGACAGGAGTGATGTGGATCTTTAAAAGAACTGAGTATGAGAAAGAACTGGAGATTAAATATTTGAGGATAAATTTTATAATTAAAATTGCAGGGACTACTCTGGTGGTCTCAGTGGGTAAGACTCTGTACTTCCAATGCAAGGGACCCACGTTCAATTCCTGGCAAGGGAACTAGATCCTGTATACTGCAACAAAGACCCGGTGCAGTCAAAATAAATAATAAATATTTGAAAAATAAAAATAAAATTTCATTCTGTGGTTCACTGTGCTTGAATAAGCTCTTCTCTTCCTTCTTCTGACAATTGAACAGGATGTGTTACCTAGATGCCCAAGAAGATAATTCAGGCTCTGTGTTTAGTGAGTTCCTCAGCCCTGAGTCATTGACCTGTTTGGGATTCACTAGATTCAGTCACAGTCCCATTGAAAATTTTCCCAGTTGACTACCCATGTTCAGGAATAGAAATCCTGTGTGGCTCGTTGTCTTCAGATCTACCTGGGGGCTGGGCATATAAGCAGCCAGAGAAGTGCATGCCATCCAGCCTCCCTCCCTGGCTCCCTGTTTCCGCATCTCACTTGCTCCTGGCACACTTCATCTGCACCAGCAACCGAATGGTAAGGAAAGTCTGCTTCTCTCAAGTGTAACAAATCCCGCTGCTGTCTCTAGCTGTTGTTCAGTCGCTAAGTCATGTCTGACCCTTTGTAACCCCGTAGACATGCCAGGCTTCCCTGTCCTTCGCTATCTCCCAAGTTTGCTCAAACTCACATCAATTGTCTCAATGATGCCATCCAACCATCTCATCCTCTGCCACCCCCTTCTCCTCCTACCTTCAATCTTTTTCAGCATCAGGGTCTTGTCCAATAAGTCAGCTCTTCTAATCAGGTAGCCAAAGTAACGGAGCTTCAGCTTTAGCATCAGTCCTTCCAAAGAACGCTGATTCAAGGCTGATTTCCTTTAGGACTGACTAGTTTGATCTCCTTGCTGTCCAAGGGACTCTCAGGAGTCTTCTCCAGCACCACAGTTTGAAAACATCAATTCTTCAGAGCTCAACCTTCTTTATAGTCCAACTCTCACATCAGTACCTGTCTCTAGAGGGTGCTTTGAATCCACCAGTCTACATACAAGCAGCTTCCAAACCTAAAGTGAAGAACACTGAGGAGCCAGAGAAAGAATAATGCAAAGAAGGAGCAGATAGCTAAAATGAGTAGAGCAAAATCCTTTTCTCCTTGGGAAAAAAATCAGTGACCACTGAAGTTCTGGCTTGCTGGGCCCCAAAATATCACTCAGCATTTATCCTGTCTCTAGAGGGTGCTTTGAATCCACCAGTCTACATACAAGCAGCTTCCAAACCTAAAGTGAAGAACACTGAGGAGCCAGAGAAAGAATAATGCAAAGAAGGAGCAGATAGCTAAAATGAGTAGAGCAAAATCCTTTTCTCCTTGGGAAAAAAATCAGTGACCACTGAAGTTCTGGCTTGCTGGGCCCCAAAATATCACTCAGCATTTAGTATTCACCCAATGGGTACACTTGAAGAGAAGACTCTTTAGAGTACCTTGGACTGCAAGGAGATCAAACCAGTCAATCCTAAAGAAAATCAGTCCTGACTATTCATTGGAAGGACTGATGCTGAAGCTGAAGTTCCAATATTTTGGTCACCTGATGTGAAGAGCTGACTCACTGGAAAAGACCCTGATGCTGGGAATGATTGAAGGCAGCAAGAGAAGGGACGACAGAGTATGAGATGGTTGGATGGCATCACTGACTCAATGGACATGAGTTTGAGCAACTCCAGGAGTTGGTGATGGACAGGGAAGCCTGGCATGCTGCAGTTCATGGGGTCGCAAAGAGTTGGACACAACTGAGTGACTGAACTGAACTGAACAGGTATCTTGAGAGATAGAACTAATCTATGCACTCCTCTGTGAAATAATATTAGATATACTACGAATAGTATATATACATGTATATAGCATAAATATAACTACCATTATATATACATCCATTTTGTGTGTTACTTGTTTGCAATGCTTTACCCACACACTATCGCTTATCCTAGCAGCAACACAATAGGATACGTTTTATTCCATTTGTTTCATACATGTGGAAATTGAGTTGCAGAGGAGATGAACAGCTTGACCAAAAGGAACACAGTGTATTGTAACAAATTTCAAATTCGTGTTTCCTCCCATACAGAATTTAGACCTTTTTTCAGGCTCTCAGAAAGCCCATAATTGACTTGCTGCGGCTGCTGCTGCTAAGTCACTTCAGCCGCGTCCGACTCTGTGCGACCCCATAGACGGCAGCCCACCAGGCTCCCCCGTCTCTGGGATTCTCCAGGCAAGAACACTGGAGTGGGTTGCCATTTCCTTCTCCAATGCATGAAAATGAAAAGTGAAAGTGAAGTCGCTCAGTCGTGTCCGACTCTTAATGACCCCATGGACTGCAGCCTACTAGGCTCCTCTGTTCATGGGATTTTCCAGGCAAGAGTACTGGAGTGGAGAGCCATTGCCTTCTCCGAAACTGACTTAAGGTACAGTGATTTACACACATATTGCAAAATAGCAATGCATGATACAAATTGTTAAATACAATATATGGAAGTTTATAAAACGGAACTTCAGGGCTAAATCTGATATTAGAGGCCATTCAGTCCAAACCACAAATCAGTGTGAGTCAATCTTCACCATGTGTTGAAGTGTCCACTGCAGTTTCTTCATGAATGGCTCAAATGAGAAGGAATCCCCTACTTTGCAAACACATCCTTCCATTGATAAACTACTGTCAGATTTTCCTTGTGTGAACCCAAATCTGTTGTCCTGAAACTTGCAGCTGTATCTTAAAGGCATTATTTCGGTCTACACAGGAGAAGGCTATTCTTTATTTTGTATAACAATATCTCACATTTACATGTCCATTAAGCTGGCCCTATCCTTAGAATTTCTCCAAGTTTTACAAAAATCCAAGTTCCTTCTCTATTACCTTACATATTGCAAGTTTTAGGTTTATCCACAATTTCCTTTGTCTTATTCTGGACACATTCACACAGATGGGTACCAAGAATGAGCAAATATCTATTTGTCACATACCAAAAACCTCACGTATGTCCCATCCCAACTCTTCCAGACACCTCTTATGAGTTAATCATACACTTCTCAGGACCTCCTCTTTCTAAAGTCTTAATGGCATGTAACATTTCTGGGTTGTGATTTATACTTTCATTTCTTTAACAAGGATTGGAAGGCAGAAACTGTATTTATCTTTACAATCTTAACAGTGTCTGGTACATATTGGATGTTAAAAAAATGTTTCAGTTTTCTACATAGATTTTGTTCACTAATGCGTACCCATCACTTAACTGCAGCTTGGCTCAAGTCCTAAAAAAAAAATTTTTTTTACTGAGTGACTGCACACATAACTCAACACAATGTTCCAGGAAAATCATTAAATCGTGTGTTATTTTAACAGTATCTGCTGAGCATTTAATAGGTGTCCAGCATTATTCTGTCCAAAGAGATTCCAAAACTGTAATCCAAAGTGTCATTTTATGATTTGGACAATTTGATATGTTCCAACAGTCTAAGGTTGTTGACCGTAAAGGCAAGACTTTAGTCTTTTTTTCAGAGTTTGTTATTAAGCCAACTCTATCACTTACCCTTTACCACTTTATGACATAACTTGACAGTGTATTAAAAAGCAGAGACAACACTTTGCCAGCAAAGTCCATATAATCAAAGCTATGATTTTTCCAGTAGTCATGTATGGATGTGAGAACTGGGCCATAATGAAGGCTGAGCGCCAAATAATTGATGCTTTTAAACTATGGTGCTGGAAAAGACTCTTGAGAGTCCCTTGGACTGCAAAGAGATCAAATCAGTCAATCTTAAAAGAACGCCACCTTGAATATTCATTGTAACAACTGAGGCTGAAGCTCCAATACTTTGGCCACCTGATGCAAAGAGCTGATTCCCTGGAAAAAGACACTGATGCTGGGACAGACTGAAGGCCAAAGGAGGAGGGGACAGAGGATGCGATAGACAGTGTCACCTACTCAGTGGATGTGAATTTGCACAAAACTTCAGGAGGTTGTGGAGGAGAGGAGCCTGCCATGCTGTAGTCCGTGGTAGCAAAGAGTCAGATACAACTTAGCATCTAAACAACAACAATGACTCACCCTCATTCTAGTGTTTGAAAGTTCGGAGGCTATGTTCTAGATTTACTGCTAGCATAATTCAACTTCCGCTTTGCTTCCCTTCATGCCAGCCTATTGATAGTTTTCTGAGTCCTGATTCTATAATACAATCCATTTGTTCTTCCTCTCGGCCTTGATACATTCTCAGATTGGATTAGAGAACAATGCTCTCACATGAAACCTTGATAAAAATGTTGAACTGGACAAGACCAAAGCCAGAACTCCTCAGAAGAGACCTTTGTTCCAGGTTGTCATTAATCAATTAGTCAGCAATCTCAGGACACAGTTATTCAGTGACGATTCCACTCAGCAGTATGCCATCAATATTTGGTCATTTGTTCACAGAGGCATGATGAGATTTTGGAAAATGCCATGCTAAAATCCACATGTCGATGTCTCTAGTCATCCTCCCAACAGATCAGGTATAAACAAACCAGCAAAGAAGGTGAGTGGGGCTTATTCTTGGTAACACTTTGATCCTTCTTTGTAACCACTGTTTTATCTTCCAAGTTTTCACATGCCATCTTCTTGGTATTCTTATCTAGTCACAAGAAACAATTATCACCATGAAGGAGTTTAGTGCTTTTCTAGGTATGAGGCGGTATAAAAATTGGGCTCATAAAATCGGCTCTTGAGAATATCTAACTATCTATCGGAAGACCTGTCCTGTCAGTTTTCCTGGAGCACAGAGTGCCTCGTTTCTGCTCTCCACCCTGAACTCCTTCAGGGGTGTTGAAGGTCAGCAGCTGCAGCGGCACAGGATTTAATCCTTGTAGAGGTAGATGGCGAGTGCCCATTTGTGGCTGACAAAACAGAACAAGGTTCAGGGAGGTGAAGTAACGTTTCCAAGCTTGCAACTTGTAGAAATAGTTGTGTGATTCCGGGCAAGTCACTTATCCTCCTCAATCTGACTTTCTTCAGCTGTAAAATGGTTAATGTTACCTACACAGTAAGTGTGGGTGATAATTAAATGGCATAAATGCATATAATCTCTACGCCAAGTTCCTGCCACAAAGTTAGTGCTCAAAATAGTCCCTCTCAACAGTCTGAGAAGTTTATATTGAGCACACATTCTTTTAAAATCCACAAAAACAATAAAAACATTCCTATTTTGAAATGAATCTTCACATGCCATTTGCCTGAGCCGTGCGACTTGAATGTATTTAACAGAGCAAGACTGTCTTTTCTTCTCTCGTGGAGTTTTATTTCTTTATTCCCTCCAACCAGCTTCAGTTTCCACTCTCCTGCCTCAGTGATTAATTTTCCTGGCAGGCAGGATGGAGGATAGGAACACTCAGGAGACAGGCTGTATATCTTCTGTGGGCTTCTCGTACCAACTAAAAAGTAGCCCTTCCATCCGCCTGGAGATTTTTAAGCTTTCTTTCTCCGCCCTCTTCAAAGGCTTTCCCATCGGCCCACCCCTCTTGCCACGTTTAGGACACCTTCTCTTTGTGCCCTAATTCGGCTCACAAAAGCAGGCACACGGACCTCTTTAGACGCCTTCCCTCCTCCCCTCTCTCCTTCTTTCCTCACCAGGACCGTTTGTGCCTTTTAACCAGGATTTCATTTCTGAAAGGGGCTTGTTGTAGTACTCGCTGCCCTGCGGTTTGCTTCCTTTGCTGCCGCGGTGTGCCCCGAGAGCATCCTGCACGATCTCCTGCACCGCTGCTGCCGCCCCCAGCAACAGTGGCACGCCGTTCCATCCCGCCAGCACTCAGTATGGCAGACGCCATGCTCCATTCGCTGCCTGCACGACCTCATTTAATCCCATAACAACTCGGGGACAAGGATGCTGTTATTATCCCCCATAAACAACTGCAAAACAAGCTGAGGCTCAGCAAGGTTATCCAAAGCCACAGGATGAGCACATGGAATCACCGCCCACTTTTCTCTATACCCACCTCCATCTCCCCATCGAGGCTGCCACTCCATCACCATCGAGACTGGGTCACCAGCCTCCCAGTTGGGCAGCTTGTCTCCAGCCTTGACCCTCTACCAATCTTTTTGTGACCCAGGCAAAATGAAGTTATAAAAATATAAATAAAGTCATAGGGCTTCTTTGCTTAAAACCTTTGGGTGACTCCTTATTTCTTTTATGATCATGTGCTAAGTCCTTATGCAGCTTTCAACTATCTGGATTTGCCTTAGATTTCCAACCCCAATGTACTTCCTCTCAATCCCTTCCTCATAGTTTATTGGAAGTCCAGCTCTATTGGACTTCAACTGTCCTGAGGCTTTGCAATGTCTAATCTCTCAGCTTAAAAAACTGTTCTTTGTCCTCTACCCTCTGCCTTAAAAGAAAATAAAGGCATCTCTCTTGCTTCTCTGCCCTGTACTTCCTTCAAAAAAAAAAGGGGGGGATTTCCAGGTAATTCAATACATTTGTAAGTTTCTATTACATCATTTAATTCACCCTCAACCCTTCATAGGAGAGGAAACTGAACTGAAGTTAACCACGCAAAATCCAAGTTCTAGCAAGAGGCTGAGTTGGGATGTGAATGCTTGTCTAACTTCAGACACTGTGATTTTTCCTCTGCGTTCTGTTGCTATGATGTTGTTTGAGGTTAAAAACAACAGTAGGCAAATATGGCTGGGGGTTGGGATTCTCTGGAGGCTGAAATTAATCTAGCGAATGGGGAGAAAAGGAATCTTAGCCTATGCCTTTGGGGGTAGGAAGGTCAGGCATTGGGCTCTAGCTCGAGGGTGGTTTTCCTTTTTTTGAATCAGAGTAAATTTTTTTGCCTACCTTTGTATGCTACAGTCACAGGATCTGTCTTATTAAGGCCCTTGGCAAAGCCCAGCAAGATGATCTGTCCTTAGCAATGAAGAGGCAGCTGAAGTCAAGGTCTACAGAGCCAGAGGCTCAGCAGGACACCTGCAGGTGACCAGAGAGGAAATCTGCCAAGGAGACAAGGATCCCAAGAAACCAGGTTTTCAGAAATGCTCTCCAGAGAGCTCTCAACATCTCTCCCTCACCCCTTCTCTGCCCAGCACTCACCTAGTACCTTGAAATCTCTCTAGGGAAGGGCGTGTTCTTCCTCTCTGACAAAAGAGTTCCTGCTCTGCTGTGCGACTTTCTCTATGTCCTTTCACCTACCCAGCTTTAGTTTCATCATTTGTAAAATGTAATAAAAGACTACCTACTGCACAGGTTTGTTTGTGATTTTCCAGAGGCTCAGCAGGACACCTGCAGGTGACCAGAGAGGAAATCTGCCAAGGAGACAAGGATCCCAAGAAACCAGGTTTTCAGAAATGCTCTCCAGAGAGCTCTCAACATCTCTCCCTCACCCCTTCTCTGCCCAGCACTCACCTAGTACCTTGAAATCTCTCTAGGGAAGGGCGTGTTCTTCCTCTCTGACAAAAGAGTTCCTGCTCTGCTGTGCGACTTTCTCCATGTCCTTTCACCTACCCAGCTTTAGTTTCATCATTTGTAAAATGTAATAAAAGACTACCTACTGCACAGGTTTGTTTGTGATTTCATTGGAACCATGATGTGTAAGAGGGACGTACACAGTGCCTGACCCAGAGAGGTTTTCTTCAGTTACCTATGTCGTCACTGCCCTATACTTAGAAAAATGAAATTAAGAAAATGCATGAGATTCCAGTGTAGAATGACCCAAGTTTTGCCTACAGCTTTTGGCCTAAACCCCCACCTGATTTCCTGAAAGACCAGCCCTTATCTGTGTTCAGTCTCCTGTCCTACCTAAGCATCAGTCTGCTCATTGTCACTGAGTTCTCTGCTATTTGCCAGACATTAAGAAAAGCAGAGATCAAAGCAGCTGCTCCTTGCCCACAGCCCAGCAGATGGACAACTGACCTTCTCATCCACTAGGGCTGTTTTAGCTATTAGGCTGCTTGGTAACAGTATCTAAGACCTACAAGCTTTCTAAGGACCTAGGGAAATCTTTGAGATTTCAAATATGAAATCTTTGACCCTGAAATATGAAAGCAATAAAATCTAAATTAATATGTGTCTCATCTAGTATGTCTACAAAATGCATCATAAAAACTTTCATAACTTTATTTTTACAACTTATAACTTTATAATTTGTCATGTATAAATTCCATTTATCATGGGGTGTGGGACATTCAAATATGTTTGTGTGAGGAACCAAAGTCAGAATGCATAAAGCTAAAGATAGCCTGAAAACAACCCGTAGTAACACAACAGACAAATTCCATCTGCTTCTTGACAAGCCTTCACTCATAGTTTTCCTTTTCCCTGAAGGACTCTGCCCCCCTGTGCCACTGGTGCTAACAACCAGGCTGGGCCCTCTGCGTCCTCAGAAGGCTGTCCTGTCTATGATCCCATCGTTCTTCTATCACTCTCTGTCTTGTGGTACAACTTCACTACCCCTGATCATTAGGGTCTCTCTTTGTCAAGGAGAGAAAGCTGTCTATGTCCTTGAGGTTCTCTCTGTGAAGCAGGGAAGTGAACAAATCCACATAAAAACACAGCTTTAAGCCAGCTTTTCAATGGACAGTAGATTTCCTTGGGCTTTCTCTGGCTTGAGAATTACATGAATCTGTAGGACCTCTCAGGTCCAGGAGCTCTCTGAGCTGGGCCATGCCTTCAGAAGCTGTCATGATTAAGGTATTTCTATGTAAGGTCCTCTAGGGTGGGGGGAAATCAGGAAAGTTTGACAATAGCTACAATCAGCTCCTCCAGTTGAATAATCAGATCTCAAAGGGAACTGGCATCTAGCCTGTGATAAAAGGTATGATGCCTTGCTTCTGTCTTTGGCCTGATCCTCTTTAGCTTTTTAAAAAACATGCCAAACACACATCACACAGTTTTACCTTTATATAAGCCTTCTTTTTTAAGCAGAGCTTTTTTATCTCTGCCTCACATGGAATTTTCCCTTTTGTTGTTTTATTATCTAAGCAATGCATATTTATTATGAAAGAATTAGACCAACAGACAAACAATGACTCAAACCACCATCCCCTTGGCATTGTGACTGATGTTCAAATCTGCCGCTACAGCAGAATGCCAAAAGCCTCCTGCCAGATGGTAAACAACCTGAGTAGGAGAACCATGTCTGCAGCCAGGCCCTGTAGGAAAGTGTGGATTGGGGAGCCCACGATTTGGTCTTGGACTTGGAGCCCAGCTCCCTGCCTTGCTGGCTGTGCACAAATCTCTACTTAAACTGCTAGGAACAATAAGGACAGTCATTGGCCCAGGGAACTGAAAGCTTCAGGACTAACTTAATCCCATGGTCTGATTCTCCTGGTCATGCCCACCCCCTGCACAAGTCACGCTCAGGTTGATGGTGAGGTGGCTGTGGTACCCAGACCCCAAAACCATACACAATAATGTCAGAGGATGAGATCGTCTCCTGCCAAGCCCTGCTCTAAAGAGTGAAGATGATATTTACAGAAGAGAAAATTTTCCCTCACACTTTTTCGATTCAAATCGTTGTTCATTTCTGAACTAATCTCATAGCCAACAGAATGCTCTGCACTGATTGGCTTAGGCCTGGGTTCTCCCACTGGAAACAGGGATTTGATTTCCAAGGTCTGCTCTGCTTATCAAGTCCTGCCCTTGCAGATGTTGTGGAGTGCACGTTGGGAAGTCGATAGTAACTGGTGGTGTTGGAGAAGTTAGCCACTCTACCCAGACCCCAAAACCATACACAATAATGTCAGAGGATGAGATCGTCTCCTGCCAAGCCCTGCTCTAAAGAGTGAAGATGATATTTACAGAAGAGAAAATTTTCCCTCACACTTTTTCGATTCAAATCGTTGTTCATTTCTGAACTAATCTCATAGCCAACAGAATGCTCTGCACTGATTGGCTTAGGCCTGGGTTCTCCCACTGGAAACAGGGATTTGATTTCCAAGGTCTGCTCTGCTTATCAAGTCCTGCCCTTGCAGATGTTGTGGAGTGCACGTTGGGAAGTCGATAGTAACTGTGTGGTGTTGGAGAAGTTAGCCACTCCTCTGAGCATCAACTCTCTCACTGATAAAATGGGAATAATCATATACATTTTGTGGTGGAGAGGACCTGAGATAATTCATGCTGCTGCTAAGTCACTTCAGTCGTATCCGACTCTGTGCGACCCCAGAGACGGCAGCCCACCAGGCTCCCCTGTCCCTGGGATTCTCCAGGCAAGAACACTGGAGTGGGTTGCCGTTTCCTTCTCCAGTGCAGGAAAGTGAAAAGTGAAGGTGAAAGTGAAGTCCTGTCCGACTCCTAGCGACCCCATGGACTGCAGCCTCCCAGGCTCCTCCTCCGTCCATGGGATTTTCCAGGCAAGAGTACTAGAGTGGGGTGCCGTTGCCTTCTCTGGAGATAATTCATGAGAAATTGTAAAACATCGTGTCTGATGCTTAGGAGGGGCTCAGCAGGTTAGCAATGTTTGATGAATCCATTAATTTAGCAGCTTCCTGAAGGTGGTGATGACCAAATAGAGGATCATTTCTTCACTCCCCGCTGGCTGGACATTTCAGGGTACATAACTTTAGAAAGTCCTTGAAACAGTTAAGGTCAAAAATCTGCCCACGCTTGAGCAACCAAACCTGTCTGGGTTAAAGATGAAAAGCATGGGCTCTGTGGTTAGACTTCTTGAGTTTTGAATCCACAGCTTACTGGCTGTGTACCTTTGAAATCATGGCCTTTCCTCCCCAGGCCTCTTCTGTCTCCATGAGAGGATGGGTCCATAAAAAGCAACACCTCTTAAACACTAACATTACATAGGCATCATTCTAATCAGTGAACCTCTCTACAACCCCCTCCTCTTGGCACTTTCATCACACCACTGCCTGGAAAGGCTAAGTTCTTGCTTAAAACTTTATATTCAGTAGGTGTGGAACAGGGATATTTAATGCTAATAGGTTAAAAGTATGTTTTCATAATAATTGACTTCTATCATTATCACAGCATATACCTCACAGGATTTTTGTGATTGAATGATATAACGCATACATGGTGCTCAGTAAGCTTATTAGGTGGTGATGAAAGATATTTTTACATTAGCTCAAAACTTCCACTGTGAGAGCAATCTTGATTTGATGCCCATAAATGCATACATGACTATTGGTTCTCTCATCTCCCAAGGAGAAAGTACAGTTCCTTCTGCGATTCTGCCCTGCAGTTCATCCCACCCTCCCCACAGGGCACAGTGCCAAGCCTGCTGGCATAAGCCTTCATTCTCCACCCAGCTGTTACCTGTGATGGCACAATCCGCTATCTTCCCACCATGCTGATTGAACAGTGCCCTTTTTGTTTTGTTTTGTTTTTCCCCAGCGAATCCTCTTTCCTTTGCATATAGGAGCCACGGGGTCAAGCTCTCTTTTGGTGTAGATTGTAATCAATTTTCAGCTTCATCAGTTTAATGTCTGTTTCCCCCTCAGTCCTGGGATGGGACATCATGTCCCAGCCATCTTCTTTCCTCCAGGGCTTGATATAGCAGGATACAAATTCAATAGATGTTTGTTGAATGAATCACTGTATCACAATTAGGATGAGTACCCACTGAGCACTGACTGGGTACTAGGTATCACCCTAGGTGCTTTTTGAGCTATATTACAGCTGTGGTTACAAATGACAAATGTGCAGTTTAGATAATCTTATATGGAAAAAGAGAAGAATCTGTCTGACCACATAACCTGATTGGTGGCTACATGGTATTGTTTTTTGAGGATTTTAATATTATATAATATGTTATATATATTTTCTTCAGTCTTCTGTATATATATGTTTTATTCATCTTCATATGTGATATCTTCATTTTCACCTATTTTATTTTTAAAGCTTCAAAACAAAAGCCTGAAGCAAAATACCTCATTAAGGAGAAAGTCAAAAAACTGAATGAAGCATCATGGTAGCTGAGAATATTAAAATATGTAATTAAATTTTGATATTTGCCTTAAAAGTGGTTCAAAATGCAAAACCATCAATAAATATATTTTTAATGGTTGAAAGACATTTTGGGAACGCTGACTACAGTAAATACATCAGATGATGAGCATAACAGGAATAGAACTGTCAGTCTTAGGAATTATTCAGTTTCCTACTGTTGGTATTGGAAGTAGTTTCTCAGTTGAGTGGCCTGCATCATTGTGTGTGAATTATTTTTCTTTCAATTATGGAGAGAGTACAGGACAATATGGAGAAGGAATCGGCAGCCGACTCCAGTACTATTGCCTGGAAAACCCTGAGAGGGTAACAGGCAGGAAGGCCAGGGGTCCCCAAAGGGAGGAAATAGCCTGCAGTTTCAGACATTTTTATCTCTCTTAAGGGGTAGGAGGAAACAAACTAGCCATATTTTTTCCTTCTCTATACAAATGTAAAAGGTTTCTCTTAAAATTCTGTGTTGCCATAATGACACCTGGTTTCCCCTGAAGTTAACTATTCTCAAACCTAGAGATAACCAATGCCTTTTCCTTATGGAAATGTTTATCTTAAGCTATGCTAATATATTGTGCATTTACCCCAAACTCTGTCTTCAAGTCAGTTCCGCCTTTTGGCTCAGAATCTACTTGACAAACCAGTATGTTATACTCAGATATTGTTCCTCTAATCTATGTAAATGAAACTATTTGTATGGTGATCTGCCCTTCTTCAAGATTCAAGTTAATCATTTTATGGCCCAGGATGAACCATTTGGCGTCAAGATTATCCCAAAACGCATCTTATGGGTGAGGGGCCTGGTGCCATTCTGAGTTTTAAGACATTCTTTTCTTTCTTTAACAGACTGCTAGTGTGGTGTTGGAGAAGACTTTTGTGAGTCCCTTGGACTGCAAGGAGATCCAACCAGTCCATTCTGAAGGAGATCAACCCTGGGATTTTTTGGGAAGGAATGATGCTAAAGCTGAAACTCCAGTACTTTGGCCACCTCATGCGAAGAGTTGTCTCACTGGAAAAGACTCTGATGCTGGGAGAAATTGGGGGCAGGAGGAGAAGGGGAGGACAGAGGATGAGATGGCTGGATGGCATCACTGACTCGATGGACGTGAGTCTGAGTGAACTCCGGGAGATGGTGATGGACAGGGAGGCCTGGAGTGCTGCGATTCATGGGGTCTCGAAGAGTCGGACACGACTGAGCGACTGAACTGAACTGAACTGAGTGACCATATAACATCAACCTGAAGACTAGCAGGGGTGTACTCTTTCTGCCCCCTTCTGATGCCTATGTCAGAAGCTTTCTCTATCTTCTTTATACTTTAATAAAACTTTATTACACAAAAGCGCTGAGCAATCAAGCCTCGTCTCTGGCCCCAGACTGAATTCTCCTCCTTTGGGGCCAAGAATCCTGGTGTCGTGATTCAACAACAACCTTTCAGTCCTATGGACGAAGGAGCCTGGTAGGCTACAGTCCGTGGGGTCGCAATGACTCAGACACAACTGAGCGACTCCACTCCACTCCACTCCACAGGACAATAAGTAACCCTGAATTATTCTTGAGGTCTGGAGAAAACTGCAAGGGCATTTAAATATTAAATCATTGGAAGAAAACGAATTTTAACTTCTCTGGTCATTTCATACTGATCTTTTATTCAGTAAAGTTTGTTTAGTTTTTTTTTTTTTTAATTTGGCTGGAGCATGGTTGATTTACAATATTGGGTTTCAGGTATGCAGCAAAGTGATTCAGTTATACATATACATATATTCATTTTTAGATTCTTTTCTCATATTGGTTATCACAGAATATTTGAGTTAGAGTTCTTTGAGCTATACGGTAGGTCCTTGTTCGTTAGCTATCTTATATATAGTAGATATGTATGTTCACCCCGAGAATCTGATTTATCCCCTCCCTGCCCACATTTCCCCTTTGGTAACTGTTAGGTAGGTAGAACAGGGGAACGGAGTCCAAAATGAAGGTGGCTACAGACAAGGAAGGGAAAAGCCCGCGAAAATAAAACAGAAGAAGTTCCGAGGACTGGAGTGAGGACCTCAGGTAAAACAAACAACACTCCTGGCTGGCCCAGTTTACACAGGACAGGCCCAGGGAGAGAGAAACATATACACAGAGGAGTCCGAGCCAGCTCTCTCTCTCCTGCACGCTGGGGCGCCCTTCTCCTCATGTCTTTAGATCGACATGCCCTAACACCTTGAAGATGGATTTTCCTGCTATCTTCTAAACAAAATAGAGCTGTAACACTGATTTTTCTAAGAGCTATAACATGGTCCATTTGAGACCTGAGAGCTATAACACGGTCTATCCAAGACCTGAGAGCTGTGACACACCCAGGGGGCTTTCATGTCCGTCACTCCAAATCTTTGTTGTGACGAGACAAAGAATCGAGGAACATACACTTGCGTGACAGTAACCATAAGCTGGTTTTTGATATCTGTACATCTGTTTCTATTTTATAAATAATTTTCATGTGTATCAGGTTTTAAAAAGCTAGATTCCACTGATGAGTGATATCATTTCTTTCTCTGACTTACTTCATGCAGTATGATAATTTCCAGGCCTGCCCATGTTGCTGCAAATGGCATTATTCATTCTTTTTAATGGCTGAGTAATAGTCCATTGTACGTATGTCCCACGTCGTCTTTATCCATTCACCTGTGCACGGACATTTAGGTTGCTTCCATGTCTTGGCTACTGTACTGCAATAAACATTAGGGTGCGTGGATCTTCTGACTGAGATGGGAAAAATCTAGTAACAGAACTGAATTCCTACTGAAGCCCATTTGGAGTGTTGTAGTCTCTTCTTCATTCTAAGCTCCTTGCATGCATCATTCAATCAGGGCTTAGTAAGAGTTCATACTGCTGGTCATCTTGTTGTCCACATCGTCATCTGCTAGAAACGAGTTCTTAAAGGGACTGTCTCTTTCTCTCTCTTCTGTATCCCCAGCTGTTTCTGGAATGCTAGCACAGTAGAGGCGCCCAACCAGCAGGCGCTGATGGAGCCTGGTTCAACTGAGCAGTGACCGCCAAGGCCACATCAGAGTTTCTTTCTCCACCTTTAACTTCCCATACCTGCGAGCTGGGGCCTAAGAGTGAGCTTGGGGACCTGGCATTTGGGGAGCTGCTCAGATAATCCAAAAGCATGCCAAAGCCAGAGAGAAACGTGAAAATCATCTGGGTTTGCGTTTCATTTTGTAACCGAGAGAAAGGATACCCATAGTGGTGGAGGGTGTTATCTGATCTGACACACCTGGTAAACAGTGAAGCTGGGACTAAACCTCACATCACCTGGCTTCCAGCTCCTCCTCCTTTGTCACCAGGCTTTGCCTGCCCAGAGAGATGGGTGCCTTTCTTTTAATGCTGGCACGGAAAGTTTCCAGACTATGAAGCTCCTATGCCATCTGTATGAAGGGAAGCCTGCTACCAATCTGTGTTGAGAGTGAAAGTGTTAGTCACTCAGTTGTGTCCAACTCCCAGCAACCCCGTGAACTGTAGCCTGCCAGTCTCTTCTGTCCATGGAATTCTCCAGGCAAGAATACTGGAGTGGGTTGCCATTTCCTTTTCCAGGGGATCTTCCCAACCCAGGGTTTGAACCCAAGTCTGCTGCATTGCAGGCATATTCTTTATGATTTGAGCCAAGAGGGAGCCAACCTATCTTAGGAGAACTCATTTTCCAGGCTTGCAGCTCTTGGCATAAACCACTCGGACTCAAGGGGGATATTTCTTACAAGGAGCTGCCATGCAGTGATTGCTCCACTTGAAGAGCTGACTCACCCCTGCCTCAGCCTCTGGGCTTATTTTAGCCCCACGTTTCTGGAGGAGGAAATGAGAACAAGATCAGGGATCCTGTGGGAAGAGCCTGGGGCTTTGGATTTCTCACTGGGTTTATGATTTGAGCCAAGAGGGAGCCAACCTATCTTAGGAGAACTCATTTTCCAGGCTTGCAGCTCTTGGCATAAACCACTCGGACTCAAGGGGGATATTTCTTACAAGGAGCTGCCATGCAGTGATTGCTCCACTTGAAGAGCTGACTCACCCCTGCCTCAGCCTCTGGGTTTATTTTAGCCCCACGTTTCTGGAGGAGGAAATGAGAACAAGATCAGGGATCCTGTGGGAAGAGCCTGGGGCTTTGGATTTCTCATTGGGGGCCTCAGGCAGTGCCTCACAGCTCCAGCTTCTTTAGAAACTCACAGCCAATTCCTTCTATTGAATTAGGGTTGCCAGCCTGACCCAGTTATAGGGTGCCGGCTTTAAGAAACCCCCCCTCTGCAAGTGAGAATTAGGCAAAAGGACTAAATTTTGAAGTTGATTACTGACCCAGCAAAGGGTTTCTTTCCTTTTCTTCAGTGAACAGGAGTAGAACAAGTAAAGCTGTTGGATTCCCAGCTTCTGTTATTAAAGCTATGAAATCTTGGGTCTGGGACGAACCTTAATGAGACTGGGGGATTGGGCCTTCGGGGGAGGAGTTTGGGGCTGAGTCTTGAAAGACAAACGGGGAAAAAGGAAAGGGTGTTATAGAGAGAGGAAGGGGAATGCGCCGGTTTCTGGAGGTATGAAAGTGTGGGGAGTCCTCCAAAATGACTGCAGAAGAGGAAGCGGAAGCCAGCAGGGCCCCAGCGGTGTCCTCACTCCTCACATCTGGCTTTCTCCTGTCCACACACTTTTCCTTAGACCAATCCCCTTACCTGAAATCTTTCCCTATTCTCTCCAGCTCTCCAACCCTATCATCCATCTCTATCGTGTGGTCCCCTTCTCACTGTCCCAGGCCACGGGTCCCCTCGGCTGGCCTCTGGCACCATCTTCAGCGCTCCACTCAGCCTTTAGCCTTGGCACTGTGTAATCAATAATGTTTTTCATCTAGAACAGCAACAAAATTCATCTGCAGGGACTTCCCTCGTGGTCCAGTGGCTAAGAATCTACCTTTCTATGCAAGGGATGTGGGTTTGATCCTGGTTGGGGAACTAAGATCCCATATGCCGAGTGGCATGGACAAAAAAGAGGAGGAAAGTAAAAAAGGTACACTTGTTCTTATGCTCCCTCTGTGTTAGGTTTCTATATTAGTTGCAGGTAACAATTTACTTGGGCTTCCCAGATGGTGATAGTGAAGAACCTGCCTGCCAATGCCGGAGACATAAAAGACGCATGTTAGATATCTGGGTATAGAAGATCCCCTGGAGGAGCGGGGCTAAGGCAACCCACTCCAGTATTCTTGCCTGGAGAACCCTATGGACAGAAGAGCCTGGTCAGCTATAGGACATAGCACCGCAAAGAGCCAAACACGACTGGAGCGACTAAGCATGTATACTCACAATTTACCGCAAACTTGGAGGTTTAAGACCGCACTCATTTACTAGCTCACAATTCTCTAGGTCAGATATTCAGCCACAATGTGGCTGGGATCTCTTCTCAGGGTCTCAACAGGCTGAGATCAAGGTGTCGGCCACACTGTGTCCCTTTCCTGGGCGCTCTGAGGAGATAACCCACTTCTAAGCTCACTGAAGCTGTTGGTCAGAATCAGTTCCTGTGGTTGTGGGGCTGAGGCCACAGCTTCCTTGTCCAGGCTTCTCTGAGCTCCTGAGGTCACCTGCGTTTCTAGCCACATGGCCCCAGAGATGGTTCATGGCTTCTGGCTGCTTCTTCCAGGCCACCGGGAGCACATCTCTCTTGCCCCTTCCTTAGTGGCCACCAAGAGGAAACCCTCTGCTGTAGTCTGTTTCGTTTTCTTTGCCATGTGGTTTCTTTTTTTTTTTAAATAATTCACATTATAAATAGAAACAAATGAACTTATACATTTATATTAATTACAATTTTAAAATTAGAAATTATACATATCTTAATTTTAATAGTTATCTCATGATGTTTCTAAAAAGTTTAAGCGATTCCTGTTATCATCAGCAATGTTTGAGAGAATGCCTCTCCCCATATTCAAACTAACAATTAAAGATGAGGGCTTTAAAATTTTTTCCAGTCTGGAAAAAAGTGATTGTATTATTATCTTAGTATACATTTCCATACGTCTGTGAAATCTATCATTTTCACATGTTTCTTGGTCATTCGCCTACTCATATCTTTAACTCATTTTTTTTCTGGGTTATTTATCTTTCTAGTCCACTTTTTAGAGTTCATTTTTCATTGTAAAGAAGTATCATTATATGACCATTTTTTAAAGACTTATCTTTAGTTTTATTTCCATGAGGTTTTGATTTTAAAGGCTCAAATATATTTACATGTTTTTAATAACTTCTGGGTTTCCAATCTTGGTTAAGATCTCCCCTCCTTCATATTGTACTCAGAGTCTCTTAGATTATACTATGAAACAATGATTACTATCACACTTACCTGTGTAATAGGTCCAGGCTTCTTTTAATGGAATAAGAGCAGGATTTTGTTCCTCATTTGGATAGGTAGTAGTGTCACCATCATGTATTAAATCACTCACTCTTTTACATTCGGTAAAATCACAACTTTAGTCAAATATTAAATTATCAAATATACTAGGATCTACTTTTGGATTCTACATTCTATTCCACTGACTAATAAATAAGTCAATCTGTAGCTATGCCAGTGCCATATTTGTGAAAACTCTCTGCTTTAAAAATGCTCACTTGATTAGGGCAAGCTTCTCTGGAACGATCTCCCTTTGTTAAAGTCAACATGCATGTAACATAATCTGGTCACAGGAGTGAAATTCAGCATGCTCACAGCCCCAGGTATTATGCAGGGCATGTGCCCCAGGAGCAAAGATCCTGGGGGACATCTTACAATCCTGTCTACCACATCCTCCGAGCTTCTCTCTATTAAGACAGATATTTGTATTCAGGATCAGTTTGTGAATTCTCCTTTGTAATCTGAGAACTAGACAGATTCCCACCCAAAAGCAAAGAGAGCTAGAGCTTACAACCCCTCTCCCAGGATGTGGCAAGATGTAGAGCAGGCCAGGAGCATGAGCTTTGGGGAAGGAAGTGGCCCTGTGGACATCAAGACTGGAAGAAGAGGAAGTCACAAGAAACAGTTTATGCATGGAAGGATGGGCAGATGAGAGAGGCAAGGCTTAGGCCTGCTGCTTAACTGGGAAACTGGGAGAAGAGGCTGGAAAAATCACAAGCTTGATTTTAACTTTTAGATATTTATTTATTTATATATTGACTGTGTCAGGTCTTAGTTGCAGTATGTAGGGTCTAGCTTGCTGACTAGGAATCAACTCCAGGCCCCCTGCATTGGGAGCGTGGAGTCTTAGCCATTGTGCCACCAACCAAGTTCCACAAGCTTGGTTTCAGGTAAAGAGTAGGTAGGAAGGTGAGAATGAGAAAGGGAGTTGAGAGGAATAAGGAAAAAAGATTTTAAGAAGCTCTGCCCTGAGCTGTAAATTGCATCCTCTGGGACACTCTTCAAGGGAAGCCAGTAAAAACATAAATTTGTTTTACTAATGTTATTTATTGGACTGTCTTTCCTTGGATATGACTCTGTGCAGACTCGGTGATGTATCTTTCTGTTGCATATGAAAGGACCTTGTATAACTAGTTAAGTAGTAAGCAGGATTGCATTTGAACCAGCAACAGCCTTGACACCACCAGGGAGGTTGTTAGAAATACAGAATCTGACTCACCACTTCCAGACCTAATGAATCAGAATCTGCTTGTAACAAGATCCCCAAGTGATTCATATTCGCAATTGGAATTTGGGTAGCCTGAGTCATATTATCTAGGCCAGCATGGTCCAATAAAGCTTTCTGCAATGATAAAAATGTTTTATATCTGCACTGTTCAATAGAGTAACCACTTGTGGTTATTAAGCACATGTGGTTAGTATGATTGAAGAAGAGAATTTTTATTTTACTTAATTTTGACCTATTTATATTTAAATAGTTACATTTGGCTAGTGGTTATTTTATTGGACAGCACAGATTCTAAACGTATCGTTCCCCTGTGTTTATTTCCCCATGATCCAAGACAAGAAAGTCTGGTCTTAAAACAGCCACATCAGGGAACTCAGGGGAGGGCTTTGTGTCTCTTCTTTAGAGCATTAGAGAAGACAAGGAATCTAGCACCAAAGGCATCCTGTGGTCTGGCTGATCCTGCTGCCTGCCTGATGTGCCTATGTACTTCTTCAACAGCCCGTGCATTCTTGTACTGTCATAGGTATAGTAGTATCTTCTGTTTACTCAACTGTATTCACCAAATGCAAGACAGTAACCAAGTCTAAACATTAGGCAACTTCTATAGCCATCAGCTTGCCTTCAGCTACCAGTAACGGAAAAATAGTTATCAGTAATTATTCACTGAAATACCCATTGCCAACCTTATTTTAAATCACCTCCCTCCTGCTCCATGCTTCTTATTTTTCTCCATACTATTCATTCTCATTCAACACACATAGGGAAGGGAAAAAATCTTTTTCTGTACAGGCCTAGGTTCTCTAGGAGGCCAGTGCTGAGACCTTGCAGATGAAACTCACAAGAGACAGATTAACAAGAGAAAAAGAAACACTTTATTAACACATGCAGCATGCATGCATGTGGGAGAAATCCAGTGATGAGTAACTCAAAGGAGTGGCTAGAATTTGGGCTTAAAAAGCATCTTAGCAAAGAACAGTAAATGTGCAGAGAAGTGATAAAGCAAAGAAAAAGGTTTAGGTTTCCAAGGGCAGCACAGCTTCTGAAGAGACGTACTAGGGGAAACAAACGGAGCAGGTTCTCTTTGCGCAGATGCATCTCATTGCTGGCTTCCTGTCTTCCTCAGGACTATGAACCTTTCCTGGGAGAGGGGATTTATGGTGGTCCTCATTTCTCAGAAGTCTCTGCTTTTAGTCAGATAAGGCAAGCTCCTGGAAGAAATCTTTTTGCAGCTGTTGTTCTTATTTGCCTCCAGCATGAAATAATATGTATGTCAAAGTGACATTTTTTTGAGTGGGATACTTTGATCTTCTATACATGCTATATATTTAACTTATTTATGTATGGTCTCACTTCAATCAAAGCTTTATGAAGGCAAATGTTAAGTGCTAGGAATAGAAGAATGAAAAATACATTCTAAGTGTTTCATAAATCCAGCTATCTAATAATAGCTACCATATAATTAAGTTTGTCACTATGCCAGGACTATCTGAAGCACTTGACAGACATCATGTCATTTAATTTTTATAGTAACCCCGAGAGAGGATAGTATCATACTCGCTATTTTAAAATGATGAAGAAAATGACCATCAGAATAAGTGCACTCACCTTCCTCTTACTTGACCTAAACTCTTAATTCTTGAGTTAGCTAGAGTCATATTAGAAATAACTGGGATAACAAAAGATGTCCTTGTAGGAGGCACTGGAGCACCTAGTGCTAAGATCCAGAGAAAAATGAGCTAATTCTCTTGGATAAAGGTGCCCAAAGAGGCTATTTAGATAGAGCACTCCTTACTGACTTATGCTTTTCTTAGGGGGGTGGGGGTGGGGTGGGGAGAATCACATTAAGCTTGATTATCTCTTCTGCTGCTCTTTCCTCCATATTAATAGTTAATCTGCATGATAGGTGTTGGATGTGCACCTTGGGGCTGTTTACAGCAACTTGTGAAGTACTTAACATTCTAAAGAAATTAGTTGGTATAGAGGGCTCCAGAGAACAGAAGAGCAAGAAATAGGATGTCTGACAACTCTGGTGTTCTTCCAGAGAGGGATAAATGAGGTCGCTTTCTCCTGGTTCTCCTCCAAACTTACTGACCTCTTTCATTTTCTTACTGTTATTTCTTTGCTGACCCCTTAAATGTAGATGTTCCCTAGGTTTATCTTTAGCTGTCCCTTCCACTGATGTTACATTCCTTCAGTGGACCATCTCATCCATCCAGTGTCCCAGAAGGCAAAGCAAGGGGGCCCTTGTGAGGAGCCTAAAGAATCCAGGACACTCAAGACTGGTATTAAAAAATATACTCCCAAATTTTTCTGTTTTTGTTGGCAGTCCTGGAATTCTGGTACCATTAGTTTCGGGAGAGTTTTGAGGATCCTTGTTTGGACTTTCCAGATGGCACAGTGATAAAGAATCTGCTTGCCAGTGCAGGAGACTCAAGACACGGGTTCAATTCCTGGGTCAGGAAGATCCCTGGAGAAGGGTATATCCAACTCACTTCAGTATTTTTGCCTAGAGAATCCCACGGACCGAGGAGCCTGGTGGGCTACAGTCCATAGGGTCATAAAGAGTCGGACACAACTGAAATGACTTTGCATGCACGCACACAATATCATGGTCCCAGATGCTTTCAAAACTCAGCACAAGTCCTGAAATGATGTCCTCTAAGCCTGAGTGGACTGATAAACTATCACAAGTAAGTGATTGATTGAGAACAAGCTGCTACCATCTAGGGGGAGGAAATGGTGGGGAAACTTGCCTAGAACACAGAGGGAAGTAGAGCAAAGATAGGGCTTCCCTGATGGCTCAGACGGTAAAGCGTCTGTCTACAATGTCTACCCAGAGACCAGGGTTCGAACCGTGGGTCGGGAAGATCCCCTGGAGAAGGAAATGGCAATCCACTCCAGTACTATTGCCTGGAAAATGCCATGGACAGAGGAGCCTGGTAGGCTACAGTCCATGGGGTCGCAAAGAGTCAGACATGACTGAGCAACTTCACTCACTCAAAGACTTGATCACATCACTGGGACCCTCGGATCTAGCCACGCTTGAAGCAAGACTTGATTCTAGGACTTCCCAATGATATTGTTAATAGAATTTTTAGAAACCCTGCTTTTACTGCTGTGTTTTAAGTTAGCTTGAATTAGACTTTCCATCAATTACCATCAGATGAATTCTACCAAATTTGCCACCTCAATGTAGATGCCTTGCAGCTTGACATCTACCCAGATGTCTTTCCTGAGCTTCTGACTCAGATACTCAATGAGCTATTTCTCTAGAGATCCTTACAGGTCCCTCAACTGAATATGGCACCAGTTAAGAACTAAAGAGCCTCTTGATGAAAGTGAAAGAGGAGAGTGAAAAAGTTGGCTTAAAACTCAACATTCAGAAAACTAAGATCATGGCATCTGGTCCCATAACTTCATGGCAAATAGATGGGGAAACTGGAAACAGTGGCTGACTTTATTTTGGGGGGCTCCAAAATCACTGCACATGGTGACTTACAGCCATGAAATTAAAAGATGCTTACTCCTTGGAAGGAAAGTTATGACCAACCTAGGCAGCATATTAAAAACCAGAGACATACTTTGCCAACAAAGATCCATCTAGTCAAGGCTATGGTTTTTCCAGTAGTCACATGTAGATGTGAGAGTTGGACTATAAAGAAAGCTGAGCACTGAAGAATTGATGCTTTTGAACTGTAGTGTTGGAGAAGACTCTTGAGAGTCCCTTGGACTGCAAGGAGATCTAACCAGTCCATCTGAAAGGAGATCAGTCCTGAGTGTTCATTGGAAGGACTGATGTTGAAGCTGAAACTCCAATACTTTGGCCACCTGATGCAAAGAGCTGACTCATTTGAAGAGATGCTGGGAAAGATGGAAGGCAGGAGGAGAAGGGGACGACAGAGGATGAGATGGTTGAATGGCATCACTGACTCAATGGGCATGAGTTTGGGTAGACTCCGGGAGTTGGTGATGGACAGGGAGGCTTGGCATGCCATGGTCCATGGGGTCGCAAAGAGTCAGACACAACTGAGTGACTGAACTGAACTGAATCTGCCATCCATCCTCCCCTATCATTTACCCTGTTCTATCATTACTCCCCATGAACAACTTGTCAGTCTTCATTGTCTCAACTCGTGCAGACCTAGTTGTCCTAACCAGGAAACTTGGGGTCTCTGTTCCTCTTTATCATCTCTCAGACCCAATGATTCATTAAACCTTCCTCCCAAACAGTTTCAAAATTCATTCTCTCCTCTCCAAGGAGAGGATTTGTAATTCTTTGACTCAGTTCACCATCACCTTTTACTTGGTGATAGCCTTCTAATTTAGTCTCCCACTCTGATTTTTCTTTACCAAATGTAATCTGCAATCATCCTACATTAATATAGTTATAAAGTTATGTCTCTCTATCCCACTCTGCCACTTTAAAAGTTTCTGAGTCACCCATGACTCTCAAGATGAATTTCAAATCTTTCACTGTGACATTCAAAACCACATAACTTTTCTGGTCCCCATCTCTGGCCACTGCTCCCCACCCCAACCCTCTGTGCTCCGATATACATACATACATATATACATACATATATATATATAATTTCCCAATGGGTCAGGGGGTAAAGAATTTGCCTACAATGTAGCAGACACAAGAGGCATGGGTTTGATCCCTAGGTAGGGAAGATCCCCTAGAGGAGGAAATGGCAATCCACTCCAGTATTCTTGCTTGGAAAACTCCATGGGCAGAGGAGCCTGGTGGGCTAGAGTCCAAAGGGTCACAAAGAATTGGACCTGACTGAGCTCAACAGGAGTGTGTACATAAACAAACACATATAGCTGTAGTAGACTGTAAAAACAGACAAGAATCTTCCTAACCCTATATTCTTGCCCCTTTCAGGGTAACCTTGCAGCTCCTGTCATCAAAAGGGGGTGACAATTCCCATACTCCTTGAATCTAACCTTGATCATGTGATTTTGACAAACGAGCGATAAAAACAGTACAGAAGATGCAGATTGAAAAGTACTTGAACATCAGTATTTGACTTTGTGGCTCTTGGAAATTCTGTGACAATTTTCATATGAAAAGCCCAGGTTAGTCTACCGGCAAATAGATAGGAAAAATGTGGAAACTGTCAAATTTCATTTTCTTGGGCTCCAAAATCAATGCGGACTGTGACTGCAGCCATGAAATTAAAAGACACTTGCTCCTTAGAAGAAAAGCTGTATCAAACTTAGACAATGTTTTAAAAAGCAGAGATATCACTTTGCTGACAAAGGTCCTTATAGTCAAAGCTATGGTTTTTCCAGTAGTCATGTACAGATGTGAGAGGTGAACCATGAAGTAGGCAGAGTGCTCAAGAATCGAAGCTTTTGAACTGTTGTTGGAGAAGACTCTTGAGAGTCCGTTGGACAGCAAGAAGATCAAACCAGTCAATCCTAAAGGAAATCAACCCTGAATATTCATTGGAAGGACTGATGCTGATGCTGAAGCGCTAATACTTTGGCTACCTGATGCAAAGAGCTGACTCATTTGAGAAGACCTTGATGCTGGGAAAGATTGAAGGCAAGAGGAGAAAGAGGCGACAAAGAATGAGATGGTTGGATGGCATCACTGACTCAATAGACATGAGTTTGAGGAAACTCAGGAAGATAGTGATAGATGGACAGAGAAGCCTGGTGTGCTGCAGTTCATGGGGCTGCAAAGAGTCAGACGTGACTCAGTGACTGAACAAGAATAACAACAGTCTACTGGAGACATATGGCCCCCAAAGCTCCATCACCCCAGCTAACAGCTAGCATCAACTACGGGACGTGTGAGTAAAACCGTTATGAGCTGACCGGTCAGCTGACTGCAGGTGCATGAATGAGCCCAAGCAAAAGCAGGAGAAGAACTACCCAAGGGATCTCAAGTCACATTGCCAACCCACATGAGCTAATAAATGATTTTTTTTAATCACTAAATATTGAAATGGTTGTCATGCAGCAAACATTAACTGATCAGCTGTGTGACCTTAAGGAAGTCATGTTACCTCTCTAGGCATCAGATTCCTCGTAACTAGAAGGGGATAGCATCTTTATCTTGGATTAAAGGACTGCCATGAAGGTCAGTTGAAATACGGTTTTAAAATCCCTTTCTAAATTGGCATCAATAATATAAACACGACACTTATTCTGATATATGTAAAATTAATGTACATATTCAGCACTGTTTCAGGCTGTCTTTGGACGCTATGTATGCCATGTCCCTGGTCTAAGACTGCATGTTCCCAGAAGCTGTGGTCAGGTTTTTATTTATCACACAGTCTGAAAAATTAAGACTAAGATCCATTATTAAGTGAATAGGACACTAATGAGGTTCAAAGTATCTGAGGTTACTGGCCTCCAAGAGCATGTCTCAGCTCTGGAGATTATGTAGAAAGGAAATGGGCTCCAGCATGCTTCAGAGGCCAAAAGAATTTTTTTTAAAAGACTACCAAGAGCCAGAGAGCAAGAGCTAACATCAGATGCTTTTCAACCTGCATTTGCATCAGACTTACTACTCTCTCATTGGTCAATGTGAGTCACGTGGTCAAGGTTATAGCCAAGGAGTAAGAGAACTGCCTCTACATTTTGGTGGGGGAGCTGCAAGGTTGTGTTGCAAAGGGGTGAAAATATAGGGGTAGAAAGAATGTGTGTTTAAATACATTTTGAAAACTATAATTAACTAATAATATTACCATATAACTAATTAATAGTGTCATAACTTACTTCAGCTTGGGCAAACTCCAGGCGGTGGTGACCGACAGGAAGGCCTGGCATGCTGCAATCCATGGGGTTGTGAGGAGTTGGACATACTCAGTGACTCAACAGCAGCAAATCTACTTCTATGTCCATTATGTCAATAACCTTGAGAAACTGGATACTATCCCCATTTTATAAAGGAGGAAATAAGGCTTAGAGCAGAACAGGAGTGGAGAAGTGGGGACATGATCCAGCAGAGCCTACAGATCTATTTTGTGTCTCCTTGCAGAGGGTAAAACTCCCACAGCTGCTGAGAGGGAACAGGCCCCAGTGATCTTCAGCGGCTGGGGGCGAGGGTCCCAGCTGGACTCCCACGCCCCTGAACTCACTGCCAGGAAGGTCCTGAATTAGTCACGAACACTCTGGCATCAGACACATTGGTAGGTCTATTTAAAGCTAAAGAATGCAGGGTGAGCTAAGGACTGCAAAAGAACACGGCTGGGAGGTCAGGTACTTCGTGGGAGAGTCAACGATGGTTGAAGCCACATGTTGCTTTCCTCTGTAATTTTGACACCTCACGAAGGGCAGAGCATAAATGGAGGCACACGGTGAATGAGCGTGAACTGGGATAACGGATTCTTCCTTTCACTCACTGTTAATGTTTTCATCACTGAACGATTAGGTATCACTTAGATGCCAGGCTGGAGAAGAAAGTGGCAACTCACTCCAGTATTCTTGCCTGGAGAATTCTATGACCAGAGGAGTGTGGCAGGCTACAGTCCACGGGGTCACAAAGAGTCCAACCGGCTGAGCCACTACGATTAGATGCCAGGCAGTGACACTACAAAAATATATGAAACCTAGTGTTGTGGGTTGAATCATGTCCCCCAATATGACATGCTGACGTCTTAACCCTCTCTCTGGCTTCCCTGGTGGCTCAGATGGAAATGTTGCAGAAACCAGTACTCGAGAAGCACCACACTCCGAGAGTTGGAGAACTCGGGTTTATTACACTGGTGGGCAGAGAGGAGTTAACACTCCAAGCTCTGAGCCCCGAACAAAGGGATTACAGAGTTTTTTATAGACAGAATGTAGTGGGCAACACTAGCTGTTAATAGGCTGCTTTAAACTAAAGTGTTTTCCGCACACGGTAACAGTGGTCAAGATGGGAAGGGGGATGCCTGGCCTGGACAGGCATGATTAAGTAGGTTTGCAGGGGCTGGGTGACTGCAAAGAGCAGGACAAGGGTGAGTGAGATAAACTCCAGTTCCTAGTATTCCGAGTCCCCACTTTCTGAGATTATGTGACCTACGTGATCCAGACTTTACAAGGGGCAAGGTGAGTTACAGAGGCAGAAGGAGGTAAAATTTTAACTTTTCCTCTTCAGTAAGGAGTCTGTCTCTAATGAGGGAAACCAGAGTTTGATCCCTTGGTTGGGAAGATCCCCCGGTGAAGAGAATGGCCACCTACGCCAGTATCCTTGCTTGGAGAATCCCAAGGACAGAGGAGCCTGGCGGGCTACACACAACCCATGGGATTGTAAAGAGTCAGACAAGACTGAGCTTTAAGACTTTCTTTAACTCTTTCCCAACATGTGACCTAATGTGACCTAATTTGGAAATAAGGTCTTTGTGGATGTAATCAAGCTGAAATGAGGTCGTATCGTAGTAAGGTGGGCCCTAATCTAGGACTAGTCTTTATGAGAAAGGAGAGGTTTGGACACAGAGATACAGAGGAGAAGGCCATGTGATGACAGAGAAAGAGATCACAGCGATGCACTTGCCCGCAGTCACCAGGAGCTAGGGAGAGCCAGAAGTATTCTTCTCCAGAACCCTCAGAGGGAGCATGGCCCCAGACACCTTAATTTCAGACTTCTAGCCTCCAGGAGTGTTAAACAATAAAGTCTTGTTTTAAGCCAGTTTGTGGCACTTTATTATGGCAGCCCTAGTACTTCACTGAGTCTTTCTCCTCAGTTGAAGGAGACAGATGCATGAAAAGATCATTTACTACAAAACGCCAATTATAATACAATGGAGGTATGTGCAAAGTGCTGCCCAGCACAGGGGAAGGAGTGATGAACTCTCTGGAAAAAACAGGGAAGTGCTCATAAATAAAGTGATATCTGAGTGGATTTTGAAGAATGGATGCGAGTTCATTAATCAAAAGTTGTGGACAAAAGCATTTCAGGCAGAGTTGACAGCACATGCAAAGGACTGGAGGCTATGACTCAAACGGTGTTTGGCTGCTGTGTAGTCGCTCATTCATGTCTGACTTTTTTGGGATCCCTAGGACTGTAGCCCGCCAGTCTCCTCGGTCAGGCAAGATAATGGAGTGGGTTGCCATTTCCTTCTCCAAGGGATCTTCCTGACCCAGGATCAAACCTGCATCTCCTGCCTTGCAGGCAGATTCTTTACCACTGAGCCACCAGGGAAGCCTCAAGGGTGTTTGGAGGAAATGGCAAATAATTTGCAAAGACTCAAGCTATGTGTGGGCTGGATGTGAGGTGGGGAATTTCACTGTGATTGGAGTGTGAAGTCTATTGGAGCCCACCTCCCTGCCAGGGGAGTCTCTGAGAGGAATAGCATCATCAGACAGAACTGGAGTGGAGACTGGAGGCAGGATCCTGGTTAGGAGAAACTGCTGAGTGCCAAGGTCCAAACAATACAAGAGAAGCCTCTCCACTGAGAGACAGATGAAGGGACAAAATAGCTCATAAGATAGTTAATCCCATTAGGAGACTGTGCTGCTGCTGCCGAGTCACTTCAGTCGCGTCCAACTCTGTGCGACCCCATCGACGGCAGCCCCCCAGGCTTCCCCGTTCCTGAGATTCTCCAGGCAAGAACACTGGAGTGGGTTGCCATTTCCTTCTCCAACACATGAAAGTGAAAAGTGAAAGTGAGTCGCTCAGTTGTGTCCAACTCTTCGTGACCCCATGGACTGCAGCCCACCAGGCTCCTCTGCCCATGGGATTTTCCAGGCAAGAGTCCTGGAATGGGGTGCCATTGCCTTCTGCTTAGGAGATTGTAAGTAGAGAAATATGGGAGGCCCCTGTTGGTTAATGATTACTCAGGAAAGCAAGTTTACTTAACCACAAAACCAAGCAGGCTTGCTTAGCAATAAAGCCATGCAACAGAAGCAGGCTCCAAAACAACTGTGGCATGAGACTCACATCCTGCCCAGTGAGCTCAATAAGTTAATAATCCCTAGGGATTTGTGGACCTAACTTGACCACACAGGGACAAGAAAATTCTCCTGCTCAACCTGGAGGAGGAGCTGATGATGAAAACAGGACGCCTACTCAAGAAAGACAAAGAAGGTCTTCTCCCCCTCTCCGCTTTTCCTTTGATTATAAAACTGTAGCCCACTAAGTTCTCGGGGCATGGCATTTCTAGGCCACCCACTGGTAAATCTCACAAGCATCCAATTCTAATAAATCACTTCTACCACTTTGCGCTCACTGAATTCTCTGCGCTGACATAAAGGACTGCAGTACTAGAGTTCTTCAGAGCCCCCTTGAAATGACACCAGTCAGTTTCACCACCAGGACAATGGAGAAAAAGGCTCAATTTGACCAAACAGCCAGTCTGATAATGACTTGGACAAGCCGCACCCTTCTCCCTAATTCTCCATCTCCCACATCATAATAGCTACAGCTATTCAGGGACAGCATCTTTTCTAATCCCTCAGCTTCAGATGAGCTGTGAGAGTCACTTTTACTGAAGAGCTATATTGAAGATGCTCTGAGATAGAAAGTTCAGTTAGGACTTCTCTAGTGATCCAGTGATCAAGAATCTGCCTGCCAGTGCAAGGGACATGGGTTTGATTCCTGGTCCGGGAAGATCCCACAGGCCACACGGAGAAACTAAGACCGTGCACCACAACTACTGAAGCCTGCCACTTGAGAGCGCATGCTCTGCAAGATGAGAAGCCCACAGTGAGAAGCCCACACGCCGCAGTGAACAGTAGCTCCTGCTTGCTGCAGCTAGAGAGAGCCTGCCCACAGCAACGAAGACAGCCAAAAGCAAATAAGTAGTGTATAATTTGCTTTTAAAAATGTTCTAGTTATATCTTCATGCCATATTACAATGCAAGAGCCCAATCTCCTGGATGTAGAATAGATGCTCACTTTATTTGTTACAGAGATAGGCAGCCAGAATGTCTGTAGGTCCCTCCATCCACTCTTCCCCACAGTACTTGCTCAGGACACACTAGAATGATTCTCAAAACTACTTCGACAGCCCCTGAGGAGCTGGATCTTGGGCCAGTGAAACTCCTCTGTTTTATTTACTTATTTATTGAAGAAAAGAGAAAAGAGAAAACCCTGCTTACTCTACAGTTCTCTTCTTAAAGAATTAGGAGGAGAGTATAAAAAGTAGTTCTGCTAGGGATTCAAGAGACTGGGTTTTCTGAGATCTGGCTCTCAGAATAAAATCCTGAAATGGATAGTAATGAGATGGTGGGGAAGAAAACATCAAAGGAATATCAGAAAGTAAAACATCAACTTTACCAGGGGTAATATCCTGGTGGTCTACCGGCTAAGACTCTGTGCTCCCAGTGTAGGGGGGCCAGGTTTGATCCCTGCTTAGGGAACTAGATCCCACATGTTGCAACTAAGAGTTCACATGCTGCATGCAACTAAAATATCCTACATGCTGAAACCAAGAAATACTCTCCTTTGTGCCACAACTGAGACCCAGTTCAGCCAAATAAATAAGTATTTTTTCAAAGAATCAACTTTGAACCTTTAGGTAGTCCCAGGCAACTAACAACTCATCAAACCACTAAACTCTTAAAACATATCTCCAAGGTCAATACTACTTTCTTCACCTCAGGGACACAGAAACAAAGATTCAGAGATATTAAACCACTCTCCACACAGCACCTGAGGGGGCAGAGCTGGAATTTGAATCCAGGCCTATCAATTGCAAAGTCTTTCTTTTCCCCATTCTAGCTTAGCACCCAGCCCAGGCCAAGGATGGGATGGATGGCTCTGGCCTGGTCTGCTCCATCCAGACATCTGGGCTCCCTTCTGGGCATCTAAGAAGAAGACCTGGTACAGAGTCAGAGGAGAGGAAGGAGACGCTGGAGGAATTTGTCATGAGGAATGCTGTGAGGAATGGTAGCAGGAACGGGGAAGAGAGCACTCTGGGGATGTGGGAGCTGTCTTCAAATATTTGAAGGGCTGTCATGAGGAAAAAAGATTAAACTTGTTCTGAAAGGCCTCCAGGGTGTAGAAATAAAGATGATGGATGGTAATGACAGGCAGTCAGATGTCAGCTCGATGAATGAGAGACTTCTACCAGGCAGAACTAGGAAGATGGGAAGATGAAAACTCCCTGTCACCAGGGTGTCCAAGAATAGGCAGGTGACTCTGGTGTCAGGGCTGAGGAAGAAACCCAAGGACTGTTGAGTAAAAGGACTCTATTCTCTAAGAGGCCTCTGATGGCTCTGAGAATCCAATGTTGTGGTCTATTTATATTCTCTGTGACTAGACACGACTAGAAATAACTATGCACTTAGTAACTCAAGCCCTGTGGTTATATTCTGTGCACCTTAATAACTTTAGTTCAGTTCAGTCACTCAGTCGTGTCCAACTCTTTGCGACCCCACGGACTGCAGCACACCAGGCCTCCCTGTCCATCACTAATGCCTGGGGTTCACTCAAACTCGTGTCCATTGAGTCGGTGATGCCATCCAACCATGTCATCCTCTGTCGTCCCCTTCTCCTCTTGCCTTCCATCTTTCCCAGCATCAGGGTCTTTTCAAGTGAGTCAGTTCTTTGCATCAGTGGCCAAAGTATTGGAGTTTCAGCTTCAGCATCAGACCTTCCAATGAATATTCAGGTCTGATTTACTTTAGGATAGACTGGTTAGCTCTCCTTGCAGTCCAAGGGACTCTCAAGAGTCTTCTCCAGCACCACAATTCAAAAGCATCAATTCTTCAGCACTCAGCTTTTTTCACAGTCCAACTCTCATATCCATACAAGACTAGTGGAAACACTATAGCATTGACTAGATGGATCTTTGTTGGCAAAGTAATGTCTCTGCTTTTAAATGTGCTCTGTATGTTGGTCATAACTTTTCTTCCAAGGAGCAAGTATCTTTTAATTTCATGGCTGCAGTCACCATCTGCAGTGATTTTGGAGCCTCAAAAAATAAAGTCTGTCACTGTTTCCACTGTTTCACCATCTATTACCTATGAAGTGATGGGACCAGATGCCATGATTTTAGTTTTCTGAATGTTGAGTTTTAAGCCAACTTTTTCACTCTCCTCTTTCACTTTCATCAAGAGGCTCTTTAGTTCTTCTTCACTTTCTGCCATAAGGGTGGTGTCATCTGCATATCTGAGGTTATTGATATTTCTCCTGGCAATCTTGATTCCAGCTTATGCTTCATCCACCCCAAGGTTTCTCATGATGTACTCTGCATATAAGTTAAATAAGCAGGGTGACAATATACAGCCTTGACATACTCCTTTCCTTATTTGCAACCAGTCTGTTGTTCCGTGTCTAGTTCTAACTGTTGCTTCCTGAACTGCATACAGATTTCTGAAGTTATTAACTTCACTGGAAGTAAAGCTATAGTCTTTACAGGGTCCCACAAGGCCCTGTATTCTACTCCAGACACAGCAGTCTCTCCTTGCTGTGCTCTGAACAGGCCAGATGCACTCCTCCTATAGGACATTTTGAGTGGCTGTTCCCTCTAAGCACACTCTTCACCCAAATAACCCTGTGATTATTTCCCTGGCTCTTCTTTTACAGTTTCCCAAGTGCTCTATTCCTAAGCCTTCCTAAGAACTGTTTAAATATTTCCCACCCCTACATCCCATCCTTCCAATTCCCCTTCACTGTGCTCAGATTTCTTCATAGTGTTTATAATTTTCTAGTAGATTGAATAATTTGCTCATTTAATATGTTATTATTTAACACCCATCTCTGCCCTGCTTCTCCACTAAGATGCAAGTTCCACCAGGGCAGGAGGTGTTTTTTGTTTTTTGTTTGTTTTACCATTTATTCACATTTGACTCCCAAGCACACAGTGTCTGAAACAAGGCGTGTGTGTACTGTGCTCAGATTTCTTCATAGTGTTTATAATTTTCTAGTAGATTGAATAATTTGCTCATTTAATATGTTATTATTTAACACCCATCTCTGCCCTGCTTCTCCACTAAGATGCAAGTTCCACCAGGGCAGGAGGTGTTTTTTGTTTTTTGTTTGTTTTACCATTTATTCACATTTGACTCCCAAGCACACAGTGTCTGAAACAAGGCGTGTGTGCTTAATCACTCAATTGTGTCTGACTCTTTGCAATCCCATGGACTGTAGCCTGCCAGGCACCTCTGTCCATGGGGATTCCCCAGGCAAGAATACTGGAGTGGGTTGCCATGCCCTCCTCCAGGGGCTCTTCCCAACCCAGGGATAGAACCCAGGTCTCCAGCATTGCAGGCAGATTCTTTACTGTCTGACCCACCAGGGAAGCCCAAGAATACTGGAGTGGGTAGCCTATCCCTTCTTCAGGAGATCTTCCTGACCCAGGAATCAAACCAGGGTCTCCTGCTTTGCAGGTGGGTTCTTTACCAACTGAGCTACCAGGGAAGCAAGATAAGTACTCAATAAATATTTCTGGAAATAGTGAATAAATGAATGAGATTTCCTTTCATTTTCATTCTTCTTCCTTGGGGGAGTACCTTTGGTAAACCTGAGTGAAGAGGCAGAAACTGCTCAGCATGATAGCACATCTACATTCAACTGTGAAATAGGGTCAAAGTCAGTGGGAAGAGCTGTTTTACAGATATTCCATTCTGTAGCAAATGGAAGACTTACTGTGTTTTCCAAGGATGACCTGAGTTTTAAGGACTTGTGATTTCTTAAATTGGAACTAGGGTACTATATGGAGGAGTGAGGATTAGTAGGAAGTAGATGGAGACAAATAAGAAGAGGAGGAAATTCCTAGATGCTCACCCATGGTGCACTCAGCATGGATGATAAAGACATTGCCCATTTACTGAGAACTTCAAATATGGCAGGCACTCCTTGAAACACTTTACTGTATAATGGCTATCTCTCTCTTAATGAACCCTATGAGATAGGCCCTATTATTATCCCCATTTTTAGATGAGAAAATGAGGCATGGTAAATTAATTGATGTACCCACATTCAAACAGTTGCTAAATCCCAAATCTTAAATCCCCTAGCAGCTGGGGATTCAGAGCCTGACAGTCTGGTTCAGGAGCCTGTACCCTTTAACTATATTAAGATTCACTCCCTGAAAAAATAAACAAGTAAGCTCTGATTTCTGAATTTGTGTGTTACTGTGATTGGCTGAGAGTAAGACATCTTTCTGCTATCAACTGTACCTATACACAGCCTACCAGCGACGCGGGCTTCGCCGGCTACTTAACAAAGTCGTCCTGCTTTCTATGACACGGGTACTTTCTGAATGGAGTCACATTCAGCCCGAGACAGATTTCTCACTGGCACAGATGAGACAAAAACACGAACATTTGGACAGTGTTTTAAAACTTATAAATAGAAATATTTTAATTTGATCCACACAGCAAATATGTGAAGTGTTATAAGCAATCTCTTTTAAAGAAGAGACATTTAACACACACAGCTAATGAGCAACGGAGTAGAGACAGCAAGCCCAGTCATTGGGTTTAATGTCCCATGCTTTTCCCCACTGCAACCATGCTGCCTCCACCACACACGGATGTCTGCACCACTCCAACCTCTAGAATCCCCACTAGACTACTAAACATTAGATACTGTCTATGTATCACCACCCTTAGATTAGAGAGGAGCCAAGTATGATGCAACTAAGCTTAGGTCTTAATTCCCAGGGCTCAAGTGTAAAGTTGGTGAAAGATGTTTATCTGGGTCTATTTATTCAAAGAATATTTGATGACAGCATACGGTGTGTTAGACCTGTGTTGTCCAATGCAGTAGCCACTAGTCACATGTGAGTTTTTCTTTCAAGGTCAGTTTATTTAAGTTGAAGGATAATTTCTTTACAATACTGTGTTGGTTTCTGCCAGGCATCAACATGAATCAGCCATAAGTATACATATGTCCCCTCCTCCCTTGAAACTCTCTTCCATCTCCCACCCCATCCCACCCCCACATGTGGTTTATGAGCAGTGGATTTAGAACTAGTGTCATTGAGGAACTGAATTTTTTATATTACTTTTTATTGCTTTATATTTAAAGTTAAATGGACAAGGCAATGGCATCCTACTCCAGTGTTCTTGCCTGGAAAATCCCATGGACGGAGGAGCCTGGTAGGCTGCAGTCCATGGGGTCGCAAAGAATTGGACACGACTGAGTGACTTCACTTTCACTTTTTACTTTCATGCATTGGGGAAGGAAATGGCAACCCACTCCAGTATCTTGCCTGACAGAGGAGCCTGGCGGGCTACAGTCCTTGGGATCCCAAAAGAGTCAGACATGAATGAGCGGCTACACAGCAGCCAAACACCGTTTGAGTCGTAGCCTCCAGTCCTTTGCATGTCCTGTCAACTCTGCCTGAAATGCTTTTGTCCACAATTTTTGATTAATGAACTCTCATCCGTTCTTCAAAATCCACTCAGATATCACTTTATTTATGAGCACTTACCTGTTTTGGAGCCTGGTAGGCTGCAGTCCATGGGGTTGCTAAGAGTCAGACACGACTGAGCTTTCACTTTTCACTTTCATGCACTGGAGAAGGAAATGGCAACCCACTCCAGTGTTCTTGCCTGAAGAATCCCAGGGACAGGAGAGCCTGGTGGGCTGCTGTCTATGGGGTCTCAGAGTTGGACATGACTGAAGCAACTAGCAGCAGCAGCAGCAGCATCTAGGGTCATTTACCAGAGCAGCAACAGAGCTTTACTGTTTTGGTAGAAGTACATTTCACTTTAGCTTTCGTGTTGTATAAGACAGTACGACTGTACAGTGATGCACGCAAGTGCATGCAATTGTTTCCACTAATACACATAAACACATCACTGATCTAGTTGGAGATGATGGATTGATTCAGTTTGAATGATTTTTTTCTATACATGACACATGTAGTGGGTTTTCTTGGGATACTTTATTCTGACAGCTCCAGTTACTGTATCAACTATGTAAATCTTCATTGATAATTAAATTGAAATACGTGCTAATATATTAATTATAATATAGTGAAAATTTTTAGTATAAAAATAAGTATGAACAAATTTTTTAAAATATAAAACAAAAGCACACTACTGATGCAGAATTGAGTGGTGAAGGAAAAGCTACTACCGTGATCAGGATAGAAAAGAAAAGAGACTAGAAGAAAAATATTTTAAACTTTACAATGAATGGCAATTGCGGTTTGCTGCAGAATAAGACAAATAAGATTTTTGTCTCATAAAAAAAGATAATAGACAAATATTAGAGACATTTATA
>SJYC01125319.1:0-63912 GCA_006408675.1 Madoqua kirkii | reverse complement strand
CTAAGGCAGTAAGCAGTTGCTCATAGATTATAAGACCTTTTTAACATCAAAGACAAATTAACACAAAATTTTAAAAATTGTGAGGATTGTTTTCAGCTTCTAATGAGTTAGGAAATCTAAGAGATGCTCCTCAATTAATATTTGGGTATATGTTTCTCAAATTTAAAAAATATTGTCAACCCCTGGCCTAAAGTATACTACTTGTGGCATAGATCATTTTTAATCTTTTGCACTTATAAAAGAGGAATTTCCTTATATATAGGAAAAAACAAGTTTCAGTCATAACACATGATGCTCTAGCCATGTTAAATATTTTTAACTGATTTTTAAAAAAATTTAAACCATGGGCATCTATTGTTTCATTTCACTGTATGATACATATTGAAAATATTTGGTCTAAGTATCCAAAGCATTCTTTATGAAAAGTGTCATGTTTGCAGTTGTTAAAATTCTTTAGTATGTACACATAAACTTTGTGAATCATTGTCAGTTTACAGATCTATTAAACAGAACCAAAGGCAATGAAGTCAATGATCTTTGTTTGTTTTTGTTTTTTTTAACCAGTACTTACCAGTTGAGTTGTTTTGTAAAAATTTACTGTATTGCTAACTCCAAGATTTTCCTGAAACAAAATTCCCTAAGTCAAAGATGAAACATGTCACTGTACTTTACCTTTCTAGCCATGTGAATGAGCCAGACTTGAGCCTTCATGGAAAGGAAACTTACTTGTGACCCAACAAAATTGGTATGAGAATTTGCTCAAATTAAAAATTCCATTACACAGGTTGATAATAATACTTACTTTTCTAGTGGGAATCAATATGCAGAACATTGTTACTGAAATTGAAAGAAGTAGGTACTCCAGCTGCAAAACTGACAAGAAAAATTTGAAAAACTTTTCAGAGTAAATTTAGAGCTGCTGCTGCTGCTAAGTCACTTCAGTCGTGTTCGACTCTGTGTAACCCCTCAGACGGCAGCCCACCAGGCTCCCCCATCCCTGGGATTCTCCAAGCAAGAACACTGGAGTGGGTTGCCATTTCCTTCTCCAATGGGTGAAAGTGAAAAGTGAAAGTGAAGTCGCTCAGTCGTGCCCGACCCTCAGCAACCCTATGGACTGCAGCCCTCCAGGCTCCCCCATCCATGGTACCTTCCAGGCAAGAGTACTGGAGTGGGGTGCCACTGCCTTCTCCGAATTTAGAGCTGCTTTTCAGTTTATCCAATACCATTTTGCACCCAATTCTACTACTGAGTTCATGCATGCAGGCTAAGTTGTGTCCGACTCTTTGGGACCCCACCAGGCTCCTCTGTTCATGGGATTCTCCAGGCAAGAACACTGGAATAGGTAGCCATTCCTCCTCCAGAGGTTCTTGCCGACCCAGGGATCAAACCTATGTCTAAGTCTCCTGAATTGGCAGGTGAGTTCTTTACCACTGGGCTACCTGGGAAGCCCAATACTGAGTTCACACAAGAGTCAATAAATCTATACGGATAAACTTAGCTTTGCAATGGATATGCTTTAGCTTCAAAACCAAATTAATTGTTCTCAACATGATGGACCAGTTTTGTCTATATGGATTTAAATAGCAAGGGAAAATGATATTTTTGGCATTTAATTCCAATTTTAGAAAACTTTTAAGTATGTTTAGAAAAGTATGAGCATATGACTATCCTCTTTTTTTTGAGAAGAAATTTTGCAAACTATAAATGTAGATCAAGATCAAGCACTTCTGATGAAGCTTTGGTTTCTGAATTGAGAAACCAAAGTTTCTGAGATGTGCTGTAAGTGTAAAATACCTGCCAACTTTTGAAAACTTGGTGTTATAAAAAGAATGTAAACTAATATATCATTGGTTATTTTCCACACCAATTAAGTGCTGAAATGACAATGTATATATTGATTTAAGTAAAACACATAAAGAAAATGAATTTCCTTTTTTCATATTCTTTAAATAGGCTACTAGAAATTTTAAAATTACACATGTAGTTTGCATTATATTTCTACTATACAATACTGAGTTGGGCAAAGAGGATAGAGAGGTGAATAAAACCTAGTTCCTCCCTCAGGAAGAAAACTAAGTACAAACATCCCACTGTAACACAGTGTGGACGTCAAGTGGTGGAATACAAAAGAAGTGGAAAGAAGAGAGCACCCAACTCAGACTGGAGAAAACAAGGAAGACTTCTTGGAGGAGGTGACAAGAGAATCTGCCTTAAAAGAGGAGCAGGGATTAATAAGTGAGAAAAATAAAAATGACTTTCCAATGCAGTATTATTACCAGTAAATGTCTGAAGAGGTAAAATTGAATCCTCATATAGGAAATGAAAGCAGATCTGGTTTACTAGGATATAAAGTGTGAGGAGAGTGTGGTCAGAGATCACCTGGGGAGACAGTTGGATCACATAGGCCTAGTAGACAATGCTAGCACTGGGACTTATTTTGAAGGTGATGGTAAATAGATTAAGTTGGACACTCAGGCAATAAACTCTAGTTCCAAGAAGTGTTTCTTTTCTAATCTGTTTCAGTGGGGGAATGGGATCACTGATCATTTTCACTGTTTATTATTTATTCTGTTGGATTATTTATTGTGTTGGATAAACAGAATTAGTTACAGGTACCTTTCTTGAGAGATGAAGAGATGTTGTATGGCAGCTGGCTTCATGTCACCAGTTATAAGTCTTCCCCACATAGTATGTTTCAAACACAGATGATTTCTAAGCCTGAAGTCTTAAATTTCAGCATTTATTGATTGCACTGATTATTGTCTTATATAATATTATATATTCATTTGTGGCTCAGATTTTCCTACTGGAATATAATTTTCATGAAGCAGAGATTCTGCCTTGTTCACGGCTGTATCCCTAGCACTTATACTAAATCCCTAACATAAAAGTATATGCTCAGTAAATACTTTTTAATAACACATTAGATAAGATGGTGACATTTACTGGCAACTTGCAGTATTGCTACCTAGCTCTACTGCAGTCTGTAGATACCTGGCTAAGTCACCAATGGAAGACAAATTCCACCAACATGGCATCATTATCTCTGAATCACGCTGAGTTAACTAGTTCAAAAAAGTTAAAGCAAGTGGAAAGTCAAGGGAGGAAAATTCATATATATTAAAATTAGGCAGCCTAATGTAGTGGAAGAATAATGAATTCATAATCTCTCAAGCTAGGCTTCAATAGTATGTGAACTGAGAACTTCCAGATTTACAAGCTGGATTTAGGAAAGGCAGCGGAATCAGAGATCAAATTGCCAACATCCATTAGATCATAGAAAAAGCAAGAGAATTCCAGAAAGACATCTTATTCTGCTTCACTGACTACGCTAAAGCCTTTGATTTTGTAAATCGCAACAAACTATGGAAAATATCTTCAAAAGATGGGAATACAAGACCATCTTATCTGCTTCCTAAGAAACCTATATGCAGGTCAAAAAGCAACAGTTACAACCAGACATGGAGCAACAATTTCAAAATTGGGAAAGGAGCACATCAGGGCTGTATATTGTCTCCCTGCTTATTTAACTTACAGGCAGACTGTATCATGTGAAATGCCAGGTTGGATGAAGCACAAGCTGGAATCAAGATTGCTGGGAGAAATATGAACAACCTCAAGTATGCAGATGACAGCACCCTTATGGCAGAAAGTGAAGAGGAACTAAAGAGCCTCCTGATGAAGGTGAAAGAGGAGGGTGAAAAAGCTGAGTTAAAACTCAGCATTCAAAAAACTAAGATCACGGCATCCAGTCCCATCACTTCACTGCAAATAGATGGGGAAACAATGGAAACAGTGAGAGACTTTATTTTCTTGGACTCTAAAATCACTGTGGATGGTGACTGCAGTCATGAAATTAAAAGATACTTGAAAGTAGGAGAAGAAGGGGATGACAGAGGACGAGATGGTTGGACAGTATCACTGACTCAAAGGACAGGAGCTTGAGCAAACACCAGGAAATGGTGAAGAATGGAGAATCCTAGCGTGCTGCAGTCCATGGAGTCGCAAAGAGTCGAACATGGCTGAGCCACTCAACAACAGCAACTTAGACCGAAATAGAACTCAGTCCTCCACTCAGGTTTTTACTTGCTCTGTGACTCTGTGCAAAGTAACTCACATCTCTGAACCTCAATTTCTTCGTTCTTAAAAGGGGGCAATCAAACCAGAACTAGAATTTGTGCTATATAGGATTAGTTTCTATGTAAGGTTAGAAGAAGTTAGGAAATAGGGTTTGCTAGTCTGTTTCCAACTTTTCCTCCTCATTTTGATCAAAGAGGAGCCTTACAATTATTCTCAAGCGTGTGTTTTTTCAGAGAAGGTAATTTCTTTGCTCATTGCATTATAATCCATTTTCTGGCCTCATGTGTTGAGCGAATAAGGTAACACATGAATTGCCCAGACTGCTAAGAGCAGAAACCTCTCTCCAGGGGTTTTCCAGGCATGAGGAAATCAATATCCATTGTCAAGCAGCTTCAAAGCTGATTACCTTGAAATGAATGGTCACGCCTTCTTTTTAGGTCTCCATCCTCCCCTTGTTCAAAGGACTGACTGCAATACATTAGGTCCCTAATTAAGAAGGATGATGCTCAGCAAATGACTCCTTTGAGCAGAATACTAAACCACTGGAAAAGTCTTGGAGCAGGTCTTCTAGCATTCACAAAGAGAGAGCAAATGTGAATAGAGTTGATGCTGCCTTAATTGGCAGTGGTGTAGGGATTATATTTCACCACTCTGCTGGGAGTAATAAAAGCTGACATTATAATCACTGTGGCAGTAAAGAAATGGAAACTTAGAATCTGAGCAGCTCTGCTGTTCAGCTAGAGCCAGTGAAAAGGAAATGATACTGCTTCAGCTGTTTGAAAATATAGACCCTTCACCTAATAATAAAAATACCATTGGCAGGATGAAATCAGACTCTACATCAAATAAAAATAATATTTCTGGAGAGAAGCCAACTTTAATTCAAATTGTTTATCATCTATTACCCACTGAACCTAAAGCATATTGCTCAGCCTTTCTGATATCCGGTTTCAACATTTATCAAATGAGATTATAAAAAACATGTTAAATAAATAATTTATTGTAATTGGCAAAGCCTCTGGAATAGAGAAAGCTTGCAAACAATGTCATTTTCTCTCTTCTCTTTCCCTACTATTTGAGAAATGTCTTTACATTTTTCAGAGGTTACCAACCTGAGATCTGTATGGCCATGAGGGTCTTTACTAATAAGCACGTCTATGGTTTTCTGCAGATTCCCAAAGGGGTTTTTAAATCTCAAAACAAGGCTACTGCTGCAAAATCCTGTAAAAACCACTGATCTGTATCTTTCTCTTATGGTCTGGTTCCTGCTTTCCTCTATACTTTCATTAACTGCCAGTTTCCTTCTCATTCATTGCACTACAGCTAATCTAATCCTCTCTGTTCGCAAACACACCACAGCCTCTTCCTGCCTCTGAGGCTTTTTGCTTGTCATTCTCTCTGCTGTCTAGCTCTTCACATGATAAACTTAGATCAAATGTCACTTCTTGATATGGTCTTTCACTGATCTCCCAATCTAAAGAGCCTTCCCTATTCACTTTCTATCATATGTGCAATTAGTCTACTCAGGCTGAATTACAGATTTCTGCATAGATGGGGTGGCTTAAACAACAGACATGGACTTCTCAGTTTTGGAGGTTGGGAAGTCCAAGATTAAGTCCAGCCATAATCACCAGTTTCTGGTGAGAAATCTTGGTTTGCTGATGACTGCCTTTTTAACTGTGTAAATGGCAACCCACTCCAGTACTCTTGCCTGGAAAATCTCATGGAAGGAGCGTAGTATGCTACAGTCCATGGGGTCACAAAGAGTCGGACACGACTGAGGACTTCACTTTACTTGGTAGAGGAATAGTGATCCCTTGCTCTTCCTCCTCTTATAAAACCACTAATCCCACCATGAAGCCCCCATCCTCATGACCTCATCTAACCTATTATCTCTTAAAGGGCTAATCTCCAAATACTATCACATTGTGGGTTAGGCTTTCAATAGATGAATTAAAGGGGGACACAATCCAGACCATAGTAGTACCACACATTTTACTGACCTCAGAGCATTTATCCTTATCTGGCTTACTGATTTATTCCTTTATTTGTTTTATTAATATCCAGGATCTCATCAGTTCAGTGCAGTCGCTCAGTCTTTCAGACTCTTTGCGACCTCACGGACAGTAGCACTCCAGGCCTCTCTGTCCATCACTAACTCCTAGAGTCTACCCAAACTCATGTCCGTCGAGTCGGTGATGCCATCCAACCATCTCATCCTCTGTCATCCCCTTCTCCCCCTGCCCTCAATCTTTCCCAGCATCAAGGTCTTCTCAAATGAGTCAGTTCTTCGCAACAGGTGACCAAATTATTGGAGTTTCAGCTTTAGCATCAGTCCCTCCAATGAATACTCAGGACTGATTTCCTTTAGGATTGACTGGTTGGATCTCCTTGTAGTTCAAGGGACTCTCAAGAGTCTTCTCCAACACCACAGTTCAAAAGCATCAATTCTTTGGCACTCAGCTTTTTTAATAGTCCAACTCTCATATCCATACCTGACTAGTGGAAACACCATAGCTTTACCTAGATGGATCTTTGTTGGCAAAATCAGTTCAGTTCAGTCGCTCAGTTGTGTCTGACTCTTTGCGACCCCATGAACCACAGCACGCCAGGCCTCCCTGTCCATCACCATCTCCCAGAATTCACTCCGACTCACGTCCATCGAGTCAGTGATGCCATCCAGCCATCTCATCCTCTGTCGTCCCCTTCTCCTCCTGCCCCCAATCCCTCCCAGCATCAAAATCTTTTCCAATGAGTCAACTCTTCTTATGAGGTGGCCAAAGTACTGGAGTTTCAGTGTTAGCATCATTCCCTCCAAAGAAATCCCAGGGCTGATCTCCTTCAGAATGGACTGGTTGGATCTCCTTGTAGTCCAAGGGACTCTCAAGAGTCTTCTCCAACACCACAGTTCAAAAGCATCAATTCTTCAGTGCTCAGCCTTCTTCACAGTCCAACTCTCACATCCATACATGACCACAGGAAAAACCATAGCCTTGACTAGATGGACCTTAGTCGGCAAAGTAATGTCTCTGCTTTTGAATATACTATCTAGATTGGTCATAACTTTTCTTCCAAGGAGTAAGCATCTTTTAATTTCATGGCTGCAATCACCATCTGCAGTGATTTTGGAGCCCCCCAAAATAAAGTCTGACACTGTTTCCACTGTTTCCCCATCTATTTCCCATGAAGTGATGAAACCAGATGCCATGATCTTTGTTTTCTGAATGTTGAGCTTTAAACCAACTTTTTCGCTTTTCTCTTTCACTTTCATCAAGAGGCTCTTTAGTTCTTCACTTTCTGCCATAAGGGTGGTATCATCTGCATATCTGAGGTTATTGATATTTCTCCCGGCAATCTTGATTCCAGCTTGTGTTTCTTCCAGTCCAGCATTTCTCATGATGTACTCTGCATAGAAGTTAAATAAACAGGGTGACAGTACACAGCCTTGACCTACTCCTTTTCCTATTTGGAACCAGTCTGTTGTTCCAAGTCCAGTTCTAACTGTTGCTTCCTGACCTGCATACAGAAAGAGGCAGGTTAGGTGGTCTGGTATTCCCATCTCTTTCATAATTTTCCACAGTTTATTGTGATCCACACAGTCAAAGGCTTTGGCATAGTCAATAAAGCAGAAGTAGATGTTTTTCTGGAACTCTCTTGCTTTTTCCATGATCCAGCGGATGTTGGCAATTTGATGTCTGGTTCCTCTGCCTTTTCTAAAACCAGCTTGAACATCAGGGAGTTCACAGTTCATGGCAAAATAATGTCTGCTTTTTAATATGCTGTCTAGGTTGGTCATAGCTTTTCTTCCAAGGAGCAAACATCTTTTAATTTCATGGCTGCAGTCACCATCTGCAGTGATTTTGGAGCCCCCCAAAATAAAGTCTATCACTGTTTCCATTGTTTCCCTTTTATTTGCTGTGAAGTGATGGGACCAGATGCCATAATCTTAGTTTTCAGAATGTTGAGTTTAAAGCCAACTTTTTCGCTCTCTTCTTTCATTTTCATCAGGAGGCTCTTTAGTTCTTCTTTGCTTTCTGCCATAAGGGTGGTGTCATCTGCATATATATGATTACTAGACCAGGGTCTCCTAGGGCATGGAAGAATATACCCCACACAAGCACAGAGACTTAGGCTTATTCACTACTAAATCAAAACAATTAGAACAATAATTGGCACACAATAGGTATACCAATTACTACCTATTCATCCAATGAGATTTACCTGGTGGCTCCGATAGTAAAGCATCTGCCTACAACGTGGGAGACCTGGGTTCGATCCCTGGGTTGGGAAGATCTCCTGGAGAAGGAAATGGCAACTCACTCCAGTATTCCTGCCTGGAAAATCCCATGGATGGAGGAACCTGGTAGGCTATAGTTCATGGGGTCACAAAGAGTCGGACATGACTAACCGACATTTAGGTACTTACTTTACCTATTCATCTACTACCAAGAGTGGAGTGGATGAATATTTGGATGGATGGATGGATAATGTCTATGTTTATCTTTGTGAGGGACGGAAGAAAGAGATTTTCCCCTAATTTTACATATGGGGAAACTGAAACTTGGACAAGTTCAGTGCCTTGAAAAAGGTTTATGTACAGTAGTCAAGAGCAGTCTCTGCAGCTGACCACTTGAGTTCAAATCCTAGCTTTTCCACTTTCCGAACTATGTAACTTTGGGCAACTTAACCTCCCTGTTTTCAACTTCCTCCTCTATAAAATGCTGATAATAACAGTACATTATGGTAGCTGTTCACCAATATTCTGGTTCTCCTATTTCAGGTAGATAATAAGATATCTCTTCCATGCCCACTAGAAGTTCAGCCCTGTGACTATGTCACTTCCATGTGGAAGCATGGAAGAGACCATGTGTGATTTGTCTTTTCCTTTTCCCTGACATGAAATCTAAAACATTGCAGATGGAGGCTTCTCGAACAGCTTGGATCCTGGGGTAAAGACAGTGTGGAATGGGGTACCCAGAGACCTGCCATGAACACAGCATGAGTGAGAAACAAACCCCTGAGATTTGGTAGTGATTTGTTATTATAGTATGACCTAGCTTAGCCTGACTAATACACCAAATCCTTGAACCTTTGCAGTGACTAGATCAGTTAAATATCACATAAACAACAGGGTCTGGCATACAGCAGACGCTATAAAAAATGGCAGCAATTATCATTACCCAGTTAATGTCACAGCTGGGACAGGAATCCAGGTTTTCTGGCTATCGTTATGATGTAATTTCCACCGTATTTTGTTATTTCAAAATCTGCAAAAGAACACCTGAGAGAAAGAGGGCAGAGGATAAGCAGAAGCCTCACCTTCACCAACCTGCTGCCTCTAGCTCTGTGAAACCCAGCCCTGGAGGGATGACAGCCCCTGAAACAAATTCCTGAACACAGGCAGGAACAGTGTCACTTTGGCCGATGATGTCATTGTCTGGGGAGAAAGACTGTGACCCACTTTCATAGGTTTCTTCTTCAGCAGAGCATCCTTGCTTTGCTTTTCTTCCTTCTTTCCTTGGGGTCTGGAGTAAAGCTGTTCCTTGAGGAGAAATTTCCAAGCAGCCCTAAATTGCTGGGCTCTTCTCAACAGAATGGACTGACAGTTCAAGTTTTAAAGGGAAGAGAAGGCCATATTCTTTCTGTGAGAAAGCTGGGTTTGTTAACTCTGCTGATGTCTCTGGAAAGCATGGCAAAGCTTGAAAGAAGATTACAGTGCATGATCCAGTCTAGTCCGTATGATGTCTAATAGAACAATGAGATAGTAATAAGCATAAAAATAATAAACATAGTGGGTAATAAGAGCAATAGCTAGCTGCTATGGTGTGCTTTTAATAAATATGCCCTGCTCTGAGTGATCTGCATATCTTAGCCCTCACGTTTAGTCCTCACTGCACAATCAAGGAGTTAACACTATTACCATCCTCGCTGCACAGCTGTTGTTGTTCATTGTTCAGTTGTTCAGTCGTGTCCAGCTCTTTGTGACCCCATGGACTGCAGCGCGCCAGGCCTCCCTGTCCTTCACTATCTCCCGCAGTTTGCTCAAATTCATGTCCACTGAGGCTAGGATGCCATCCAACCATCTCATCCTCTATCACCCACTTTTCCTCCCACCCTCAGTCCTTCCCAGCATCAGGGTCTTTTCCAATGAGTCGGCTCTTCGAATCAGACAGTGAAAGTACTGGAGTTTCAGCATCAGTCCTTCCAACGAACATTCAGGATCGGTTTCCTTTAGGATTGACTGGTTTGATCTCCTTGTTGTTCAAGGGACTCTCTAGTGTCTTCTCCAGCACCACAGTTCAAAAGCATCTTTGTCAAGATGAGAAACCACAGCACAAAGAAGGCAAGGAACTCGCCACTGACCACCAGGTGGAACTAGGATTCAATCCAAGAAGCCCAGCTTCAAATCTCTGGGCTCTAGTGTCTCCCATCTGTTTTGTGCCATTCAGTGTTACATTTCTAAGCCTTGACACATGCTGTTTCCTCTGAATTTTCACTTTTTAAAATTACTTATTTATGTATTTGGCTGCACCGGTTCTGTTGTAAGCACATGGGATCTAGTTCCCTGACCAGGGATTGAACCCAGACCTCCCTGCATTGGGAGCATGGAGTCTTAATCACTGGATCACCAGGGAAGTCCCCTGTGTTTAAAAACCTTAGACCCAGTGTCATATCTTGTGGAGATTCCCCTGACCACGCCTCTTTTACTCCGCTTTGTCTTCTTTCTCTTCTGTAACCCTCTCTGCCTTTATTACAATGAATTTCATATGAAGCCACGAGGACCTCAGGGTAAGAAAACTACATCTGAATAATCTTAGCATCCTTTGTGTGTCACACAGTCCCTGGCACAAATAAAAGCTAATGCAATGTTATTGAGTTGACATCTAAGGATTTGAGAACCTTGAGTAGATAGAAAGCAGCAGAACATAGAAACAGAGAGCCTGGGCTCTGGGGTCAGACTGCTTGGCTTAAAATATCAGCCACCAATTTTTGTGACTAACAGGTATGACCATGGCACGTTGATTTATTTTTCTGTGCATCAGTTTGTTAATCTATACAATGGGGAGACAGCACATATCTCAGTGAGTCATTGCAAGGATTAAATGAAATGATGTAGCAAAGAACTTAGCCAGGGTCCTGACACATAGTAAACAATAAATGTTAGATCCTCCTGCCTGGTACATTTCGCACAAAAGATGAATTGTAGCTATGCCTATCACTGACTAATGAGAAAAGAGCTTTTAAGACCTTGGCCAAATAGTGACAACATGGCAGACTGAGAAGTATAAACCAATTTACCTGTAAAGCTGCTGTACTTAAGTAATTTAATCTATGCCCAACAGCAATCAACACATGCTTAACATTTTTTTCCATTCAGATGGATGGAGGTTGAGCGGTCAATAGGGGAAATGAAATAGCCCTGAGAAAATTGATTACACCATTACCAGTTATTTTCTGGGAACATAATAATGCAGCTTTCATTATTTCTTTTATATGCCAGTCTCCTACTGCAAATTGAAAATAGTACATACACTTCAGATATCTCTGAAAAGAAGCCTAGTTTTGAAAAGAACTGAAAACAAAACAGTGGTGTATAAGCACATCCATCCAGATTGGACGTGAATTACAGTTTATTATACTCAGACTGCAAGTGAGATTTCAAGTGAAGGATATTCAGTATTCAAGATTAGACTATTGGCACAATAAACAAAATGGATTATTGAAGTTATTTTAATCATTGGATCAGAGGTGAGGGCAGTAAACCAAAAAGCATAACATATTCTAATCTCTGTGTTAAAATTAATGATAAAATATACATAGCACCTATTTAGGGTCTACATGCTAACTGTGCTAATGGAAAAAGGAAAGGGAAAAATCCTTTATCTTCCTATCTCCTCAAGGAAAAAGACTAAAATTTTGTAAATTTATCTTGCACTATGTGAGGCTGTTACATTCCAATACTGAAAGAAAATTTTTAACCCCAAATTTTCTTTGAGCCACCACTGTCTCACCTACAGAAAATACTACTTCCATATACAGCCTGCCTTCTACATCACCAATTGTGGAAAATCAAAAATATTGAGAAGCAGCAGTGTTGTGCAGATTTTGGATATAGATAACCTAGTTTCAAATCTTAGTTATAAAACTGTTATGTGGCCCTGGGAAAGTTATTTAAGCTCTCTGTCTATAAAGTTCCTCTCTTACAAAAGAAATACTGCAAAGGAAATAGTGAACTAGTACATCTCATACAGATACGCTCTTAATACATTTTAATTATTATTCTGTGTCTTGAATATATTATTCATAAATATCCTTAGCAAAATGGAAAGAGTAATAATAACTTCTTATTAGTACATAGCAGTTTCAATATTAAAGATTCAGCTTTTAGCTTATTTTGTACACTAACTCCTTTGATCCTTATAAAAAAACCTTTGTGATAGTTCTTGAATACAAGGTAAGCTGTTAAATAGAAATAAAAAGACATAGCCTAGTGGAAATTGTGTTAGTATTATTACTGTTTTAAACATAGGTACATTAAATTTATATTCCTGAAATTAAAAAGTTATAGTTCACATATCTGAAAGAAAAAGTAGCAAGATACTTTATTTTTAACAATATAGAATTTTTTACTGACTACCTTCTGTATGCTGGTACTGTGGTAAGTGCTAGAGATTTTTTAAAAATATGAAATAATACACTATCTTTATCCATGTACTTAAAATGTAATAAGCATTATTTTTAGACCTTGATTTTTGTTTTTAAATAGAAGATCTCAGAAGAAAAAGTGCCCTTGGGATAATGTCACACATGTTATTCTTTGGGTTAGCCTTGATATTAGAGACTGTTTAGTTGACCTGTTTGGACTGTTAAGGGTACATTCTCCTTTCACATCTCCTTATTTTACTTTGTTTTTAGAATCTCAGTACAAGTGAAGGTGTCAGTAAAGAAATGCATCACCTACAGCGCATGTTCTTACAGAATTGTTGGGAGATTCCTACATATGGAGCGGCTTTTTTCACAGGACAGATATTTACAAAGGCAAGCCCCAGTAATCATAAAGTCATCCCTGTGTATGTAGGTGTGAATATAAAAGGACTTCATCTCCTCAACATGGAAACTAAGGTAGGTTTTTATCTTTTCAGCTGTTTTTGACCAGTCATACTATATATAATATCTAAAATAACAGTACTAGGCTACATGAACAATTTTATTTATAATAGCAGAGGATGGGGATTGAAAACAAAATGATTACCAGTAGGGAGCTAATATTAATTGTAGCACATTTCTACATTGAAATGCCTTGCAGCCATACAAAAGAGTGAAGAATATCTTTGTGTATAATGATCTCTAAGATGTATTTGGTGCTAAACCATATGTAATATACTATCATTCATGTAAAAATGGGTAGAAACGGGTAGTTAACTGAAGAAAACAAAAACACTAACACAGAAAGACACACGCGAATCCTTTTCATTGAAACATTACTTACAGTGGCCAAGATAAACAACGTAAGTGTCATCAGTGGACAGATGGCTAGAGAAAGTGTGTGTATGTCTGTGTGTGTGTGTTATGTTCTTACAGAATTGTTGGGGAATTCTACGTATGGAGCAGCTTTTTGCACAGAATAGATATTTACAAAGGCAAGCCCCAGTACTCAGAGAGTCATCCCTGTGTATGTAGGCATGAATGTAAAGGTTATACACACACACACAATGGAGTATTTTTATTTGGCCATTAGAAAGAATGAAGTCGTGCCATTTGCAATAATATGGATGGACCTTGAGGGCGTTATGCTAAGTGAAGTAAATCAGACAAAGATAAATGCCATATGATCTCATTTGTGTATGGTGGAATCTTGAAAAAACAAACAAGCTCATAGAAATAAGAACAGACTGGTGGTTGCCAAAGGCAGGAAGTTGGGAGATGGGCAAAATGGGTAAAGGGGGTCAAAAGACAGAAATTTTGAACTGTAAAATAAGTCATGGGAAGTAGGACAGAGCATAGTTAATAGTGCTGTATTACATATTTGAAAGTTCCTGAGAGATGAATCTTAAAATTCCTCATCACAACAACAGAAAAAATATGCTGTATATGGTGATGAATGCTAACAATACTTGCAGTATATACAAATACTGAATCATGCTGTATACCTGAAACTAACATAATGTCATATGTCCGTTATACCTCAAAAAAATGTGGGCAGGTGAAAACTAGATTTACATAAATATGTGTTGTGGTGCTTCTGTATGGATAAAAAGTTTCTTAAAGCCTTTAGAGAAGGGATGTAACTGGGCATAGGAGTAGAATAGACACATTTCACTATATAGCATTTTGCAACTTAAAAAAATATGTAACTGTGATTGTTTTATCTATTTAAAATTAATTAGATATAAATGAAAAAGATACAAATTTTAAAAGGAAGTAAAATACCTGAAACAAGTGGTTTATTTTGAAAATTTGAATTAGTTACAAGAACATTTTGGGGGGCAGATGAAGTGTGGATTGGACTGTGAATACCTGCATCTTTTAATTTCATGGTTGCAATAACCATCTGCAGTGATTCTGGTGCCCAAAAAAATAAAGTCTGACACTATTTCCACTGTTTCCCCATCTATTTCCCATGAAGTGATGAAACCAGATGCCATGATCTTTGTTTTCTGAATGTTGAGCTTTAAGCCAACTTTTTCTCTCTCCACTTTCACTTTCATCAAGAGGATTTTAGTTCCTTTTCACTTTCTGCCATAAGGGTGGTGTCATCTGCATATCTGAGGTTATTGATATTTCTCCTGGCAATCTTGATTCCAGCTTGTGCTTCTTCCAGTCCAGCATTTCTCATGATGTACTCTGCATATAAGTTAAATAAGTAGGATGACAATATACAGCCTTGATGTAATCCATTTCCTATTTGGAACCAGTCTGTTGTTCCATGTCCAGTTCTAACTGTTGCTTCCTGACCTGCATGCAGATTTCTCAAGAGGCGGGTTAGGTGGTCTGGTATTCCCATCTCTTTCATAGTTTTCCACAATTTATTGTGATCCACACAGTCAAAGGCCTTGGCATAGTCAATAAAGCAGAAATAGATGTTTTTCTGGAACTCTCAATGCTGTGAAAGTGCTGCACTCAATATGCCAGCAAATTTGGAAAACTCAGCAGTGGCCACAGGACTGGAAAAAGTCAGTTTTCATTCCAATCACAAAGAAAGGCAATGCCAAAGAATGCTCAAACTACCGCACAATTGCACTCATCTCACACGCTAGTAAAGTCATGCTCAAAATTCTCCAAGCCAGGCTTCAGCAATACGTGAACCATGAACTTCCAGATGTTCAAGCTGGTTTTAGAAAAGGCAGAGGAACCAGAGATCAAATTGCCAACATCCTCTGGATCATGGAAAAAGCAAGAGTAGTACATTAGATTCCTTTTAAGTTTGTCCATGTTTATTTCTGCTGAGCCAACTCATTGGAAAAGAACCTGATGCTAGGAAAGATTGAAGGCAAAAGGAGAAGGGGCAGCAGAGGATGGGATGGTTAGACAGCATCACTGACTCAATGAACATGAATCTGAGGAAATGCTGGGAGACGGTGAAGAGGGGTCTGGTGTGCTACAGTCCATGGGGTTGCAAAGAGTTGGACATAACTTAGCGACTGAACAACAACAAATATTCATTTGACTCATAGGCATATTGATAAACACTATTTTCCATATCTATGGGTTTTTATGAGGTCTAAACATTTGGTTTTTTTCTTTTACCTTTTCCTTGCCAGTAAAAGTAACCACATTTGGAACCCTAATGGCTTGTACAATTCAGCACCAGGGACAGAAGACAAAGTTGATTGGCACTAGGACTATATCTGAAAATTTTCTTTCAAATTCCTGAAGATCTGGTACTTTAGCATACACACACACACATATACACACAGGTATTAAAAAAGATGAAGAACCCTAAAAATTACTAAACACAAGTCTCTCGAACAGAGAGGGAAATTTGCATACACAAGGCCATAGCTGAAGCCAAGAACTAACTAAATTCCTAGAACTAATCCATTTATAATTTATCCCATCTCAAGTACATTGTCACCATCAAGAAGGATTGTGTATATGTTCAGTGGGATGGTGTGGTGTATGGTGACAATTGCCTAAAGAAGAATCAAGGAAGAAGTCAGGTACTCTGATTTAAGTTCCACAGGTATCTTTATCTGGTCAGTTAGGAAGATTTATTTCCAAATATTAGTATTTATTATTTCATATCCCTGTATATTTCCTTAAATATTTGAAAGCATGGGTGAAAAGAAGTTCCAAGGTTGATCAGAGGAGAAACAGATCTAAGTTACTACTGTCTCAGATATTGAATTTCTTTGATCTCGTGGATACATTAGAATTCTTTCCGGCCTATCAATGTTTATTAGATTTGACACTGCCTAATTCTGACAACCCAGAGGAAGGTGACTCACTCACAGGAAGCGTGTTATCAGTCTCTAAAGACATGTCTAATCCGAATGACATCACCTTGTCTGGAAGATACATTTTAGGTGGAGGGTGCCCAGAGCTCATGAAAGGAAAACTTTCCATTTACTCTGCTTCTCTAATCTCGTCCAGTTAAAGCAGCTACAAGAAGCTGAAAGAGAAAAAGAATGTGAAGGAATATAGAATTACAGATTTAATCATGCAAAGCTCTTCAAGGAAGTCTTCATAGATATAAATAAGGATCACCATAAATCTTTTTCCTCCAAGACCTTTTCAACAATTATTCAACTTTTACTACCTCTGAGCTATGCAATCACAGAAAGTTACTAAAGTTCTCTAAGCCTCAGTCACCTCTTCTGAATAATGAGGACTATTTTACTTATGGTTCCTCACTGGGGCATTATGTGGAATAATGAGAAAATTTGCCATTACTGCTGGGTAAGACTTGCAAGCAGAACAGCAGAAATGAGGCCCAGTTGACTAACACATCTAAGGAACAGAAATACCTTTTTTTTTCTTTCAGAAAAATAATGAACAAAATCCCCTAAAGATTGGTGTAAAGATTTTCCTTGTCATTGTCAATGAAATTCTTCAACTACCGAAGTGTTAAAAACCCACGAGACTGGAGTAACAACTGACCTCAAATGCCATCCTTATCACATATTAGCTGTCCTACCTTCTACCTTCCCAAACTTTTACTTCTCCAGGCTAAAAAAAAAATAATTCTTTAAATGGAATATGATTATCACTATATTTTTAGTAAAGAATCTAACCAGCTACTTGGATTAAAAGGTAGAGAAGCAGAGTTTCACAGTGATTAACAGTGAAGGCTCTAGCAAGGATTTGAGTTTAAATTCTGATTCTTCCACTTACAAGTGGAGTGTTTGTGGACCAGTTTCTTAATCTCTCTTAACCTTAATCGTTAAATGGGAACAATATCAATAACCCTATTATGAGGACATGCTGATTAGAAATGTTAATAGGTGTCAAGCACTTAGAGTGGTATCTGGCACCTATTTTAAAAAGCTCAGTAAATGTCAGATATATGGAAAACATGCGAGACCAGATATAAAGTAGTCTGGGCCTTTGGCATAGATACTCTCTGTCCCTGGAATACTTTCTGGACAGAGGACTAAAGACAGGGAATTCTGTCTCCTCTGTATATCTGCTTATTATGAGACCATACCTTGTTTTTCATTTATTTATTTTTCTTAAGGCCATTTCTTGCTCAGATGATGACTCATACTGTAATCATGATCGTAGGAGGAAACACACATCAAAGATAATTTACTCTACATTACAACGACGCATAAGGGAATTCTACGGAAGGAAAGGAGAGATGAAAGGGTGTCCTGACAAACAAGCAAGAGACCAGGCTTTAAAGAGTGAGGAAGAAGACGCGAAACAAGGCTATGCTCTTTCCTCCTAACATTTACAAATGCTGGCCCTCTGCTGATTCAGCCAATTCCCCTCCTTTCCTATTGACATCAGGGCACAGAAAGACAATACGAATCACCAGAATAAGCAGATAATGGACCTGGAGGAATTCAAGATGAGAAAGAGAGTGAGACCCAGGAAAGAATCTCCTAGTTAGAAGAGACAGGAGGTCTGAATGCCCCCCTGTGCAGTGGGAGGGTTAGAGGAACACAGTTCACAGGACTATGATCTGCAGGACAGATGATGACCCCGTCTGTGTTATTAGTGTGCCTGTGTTCCCAGCCGCCAAATGTTCTACTCACCTTTGAAAAATGTTTTTCAAAGTGATTCCACCACTCACAACTGAGTGTCTTTGGACCAGTTTCTTAATCTCTTTGAGCCTGGATTTAGTCATTATTAAAATGGGAATAATATCAATAACCATCTTATGAGGATATTATGGTGATTAAAAATGTTAGTAAGTGCTAATAAATGTTCGTAATAGACAGCAATTAGTAGAGTTTTGGCATGTAGTCCAGTTATCAGGGTTCTGTGATAAAATTCAGAATATGAAGAGACAGGCCTGGAGATCCAAAAAAAAATAAAGGAGAGAGAGAAAGGAAGTAAAAATAAAAGCTGCAAGGGTTGGGTGTTAAGAGTCTGAAGGATTTCATGAGGAAGGGATGAGAAAGAGAAGAAGGAAAGACTAAAAGCGATTTTTAAAAGTAGTTCTAAGGGATTCCCCTGGTGGTCCAGTGAGTAAGAATATGCCTTGCAACTCAGGGGATGGGGGTTCGATCCCTGTAAGATCCCACATGTCACAGGGCTATTGAGTCCATGTGCCACAACTAAAGAAGCTGTGTGCTGCAGCTAAGACCTGATGGAGCCAAAAATAAACACTCTTTTTAAAAGTAAAATTTAATTTTAAAAAAGTTGTTTTAGGTTACAAGATAGGCTCTTTTTATTCATCTTTGAGAGAGTCAGGCATAGTTTAAAATTTCTTTTGATCATTAGTTTGCACTTTGTAAAATATGACTTTATTTAGAGACTGATTTAAGGTTCAGTAATCAAGGTTACGTATGTATACTCTGAACTCTGAACTTCAGCCCCACTCAGTAAAGACATGGATTGGCACATGCAAGCCTCTTGACTCAATTAAATGCAAATTCCTTTGCTATCTTAAGGAACTGTAGTGAAGTCCAATAAGAAAATGTCAGCAAAGTCTACTTAAACTTTGGGAACAAAGTTTAAAAGGAATAAAGCTAACTCCCCAGTCTTCTCTTGAGCAAAAATAGGAGGCACGTCCATCCTGTCCCTATTCCCTATGGGGAAGATGATCCATTCAGCAGAAGACCTGTTTAAATCGGATGAGCGCTGACATGATGTTCCCATCATCAGGGAAATTATCAACTCCAGTGATAGGAAATGTATATCCCTTGAGACAGCTACAGGAAAAATTGATTTTCTCCCTTGCCCAGAAATGTCTGTGCTGAGGACTCACTGGGGGCAGGGTGCAGCTGCAGTGGGGGCCAGCATCTGACAACCAGGGCTGACAACCTTAGCTGGTAGGAGCTTGCTCCAAGAATTGACGAGAAAGGATCTTGGGGCTATGCACTGTGGGCTGCGGTGGGTGATGCTGGGTTGTGACTTAGAGTTGGGACAGAAAGATGCAGAGCTGGCTTAATGAGAGGATGAGACTGTGCTAGGCTGAGAAATGGTCCATCACCCACTATACATACCAATCTGAACTGTGAGACTGAGAATGAGATTGAGATATGAGAATCTCCAGGGAATATTTTTGGAAATAAGTGTTCCTGTACCTTACTGTGGAGAGACCCTGATTCATAAGATCTCATGTAAGATTCTTAGATGACTCTGGTGAAACTTATCTACAAGCTGGAATTTGAGAACTACCTGTTAAGGCAGTCACAACTGTTCTCTTTCCAATCAACCAATTAAGAAAATGATTCCAATTGCCACAAACTCCTGCTTCCAAGGAGGTTCAGTGGGTAAAGAATGCATTGCAGGAGATGCAGGTTCTATCCCTGGATTGGGAAGATTCCCTGGAAGAGGCATGGCAACCCACTTGAGTATTCTTGCCTGGAGAATCCCATGGACAGAGGAGCCTGGTGGCCTACAGTCCATAAAGTTGCAAAGAGTTGGACACGACAAGTGACTGAGCATGCAGGCATGCTACAAACAAGTCAATAAGAGACTTTTTCTCTTTCATTTCCATAGGAAACGCTCTCCAGGATGAAATGAAGGAAAGTCTCACAGCCTCTCCTAAAAGACCACATAGTTCTCTTTCTTTTTTGAAACTTAACATCAAACACCAAACAGCCTTAGTGTGTACACAGCTTACATGAAAACATAAATGTACTTTATCTCATAGGTGTCTTGAAGCAGATCATGAAGACTCAGGAATGCAGTGCTACAGCCAGGAGGGATCCAAGAGAGTTGGGGGCAGTGTAGAGAGGTGGATATCAGAGACAAATCTCTCCCTCAATGTCAGGTAGAGATGCTTCTCTTAGTGTTTATGGGCTATGAAGGACCTGTATTGCTCCAGGGTCGATCAAGGATCCAAGCAGGATCAAGAATTTGGGGTCACTCACTGCTCAGGGGCAGTGAATCCAGGGACTTAGAGACCCCAAGGGATAGGGAATAGCCAGTGTAAGAAGGTTGAGACCTTGATCTCAGTAAGATAATCAAACTTGGGGTCATCTCTGATTGGCAAACAAGGTTTTCCAAATGCCGGCCTCTGGACATCAGAAGCAGTCAAGGAACTAGTTTAAAATAGAGATTCCCAGGCCCCACACCATTTCTGATCCTTGCTACCTTCCATCTTATTTATGCGAACCATTCTATCAGTCCATAATGTCTGCTATGTACAGTCTGTTCACTGCAGGAGAAAAGGGTTTGCCTCTCTCTTCTTGAGCCTCAGGGTCTAACATAAGACTGGAAACAACATCCTTCCATTCAAAAATGGAGTGAGTGCTGACTGCACACCAGGCTGAAGTAGGGACAAAATGGTTAATAAACACACTCCCTATACCAAGTCCGGTGGGGCATACATCCCAGAGGTCAAGTGCTCAAACAACATGTATAAACATTTTTTACCTTCTGAATACACTGCACACAGAAGCCAGGAAGATAATCCTGAAATTCCAAACCCAGCCATGGTATTTCTTCAAGACAGTCAGTGGCTTCCTCTGGTTCCTCTTTCCAAACAGAAGTCTGCAGACTCCACGCAGACAGGTGTCTGGGAAACTTTTCATGGTCAGGTAACTTTGGAAAACTCTGAGATAAATTCAATAAAACAATTCAAGTTTCTTTAAGGGAGGAATTCTCAGCAAACATACAATACAAATGAGCATGGCAAATCTCCAAAAGGGGAGGGAGTGATATTAAGCACTTTCTCATTCTTCTTTCCCTGCAGCTCGTTCTGGGTACCTCTTAAAGGATTGGTTCTCAGGGAGCTGATTTTGGGAAATTCTGGCTGACTGCATCATGCCCGAGCCCCATAGTATGCCTCCCCTTGGGCCCCCAGGATCTCCTGCCACAGCCTCTGCTCCCCACTTTCATTCTTGCATTTTAACAAAACTGTACCGCTTCCCACTTTCAAGCCTTTGCTCGTGCTGCTGGCCCTCGGCTCGCATTCCCCAAGCCGTACAGCTTCTCCCAGGACACTCAGGATTTGCCTGAAGACCATATGTGTCCCTGCAGCACCAGCTCAGCCATTAGCTGCACCAGGAGCCTCTTCCGTCCAGGGTCTCTTGGCTTTGTCCTGATAGTGCTCTCCCTGTCTCACACACAGCATTCCACATGCCTTGTTATCATGGCCCCCTTGGACCAAGAGCTTTTGGAGGGGAGGAACTTTTATAAGCCTTTGTTCCTCTGTGATCTCTGACACTAGAATTTCTCAACCTCAGCACTATTAACATTTGGGGCTGGATAAGTTTTTGCTGCGGGAGGCTGTCCCAAGTACTGTAGAATGTTTAGCAGCATTCTTTGCCTCTGTCCACCACAGAACCAGCATCACCTCTCCCCATCCTCCAAGGCTTGAAAGCCAAAGCTGTCTCCTCTCATTGTTTGATGTTCCTTGGGGAACAAATGCATCCCCCATTGAGAACCAGTGTCCTGTATTTTGCATAATCCCAGGTATTTATCAAACAAATATTTGCTGAACATGTACTACTTCAGACTCTGTGTCAGGCATAAGTAATACAATTATGAGCAATCACATGCCCCTGCTTTCAAGACGTTTATCTAATTGCAGGGACTGAGAAGTAAAGAGATATTATTAAGAATGTAACAATAGTCATAATTCCATGAAAACTGAGACAGACTTGCCTATTTTGCTTATTTTTATATCCGCAGCTCATAGGACAGTGCCTGTTACATATTAAGGGCTCAATAAATACTTTGTTGATATACTCTATTAATGAAAATGTATAGAGTACTCACCATGCATCAGAAACTGTTCTACACACTTTATATTAAATAACTGTAGGTCCTCGGAGGCTCTGTTATCATGCTCATTCTACAGGAAAGCAAACTAAGTCACAGAAATTGTAGGTAACTTGACAGTGATCATGCAGTGAATACAAGGTGGACCCAAGACCAAACCCAAGCCACCAGTTCCAAGCTCTGGTGCCCCATGCGTGACCATCATTGACTGAACCTTGGTTTGTGCTAGGCATGGCTTCCCTGGTGGATCAGATTGTAAAGAATCTGTCTGCAATGTAGGAGAAACAGGTTTGATCCTTGGGTCAGGAAGATCCCTTGGAGAAGGGAATGGTAACCCACTCCAGTATTCTTGCCTGGAAAATCCCACGGACAGATGAGCCTGGCCGGCTACAATTGATAGGGTCACACAAAGGGTCAGACACGACTGAGCAACTGACATTTTCACTCTATTGTGCTTATTTTATTCTCATCCTTATCAGCATTTTACATATGGGAAATGTATAAATTTGTAAACCGAAGCACAGAAAGGTTAAGTAATCTGCATTCTTCCATAAGAGGTAAGTGTTTCAGCTGGTATTGTGCCCTTAACTACCATGCTATACTGCCTCAAATATGGAGGAGTAATAAAGGAACTCTAAGATGATTGAGGGTCAGTGTCTAAATGCTTTCTGCACCTCTCAGCAAGCAGAGGGCATGATACAAGGGCTGTGCCCCACTCATGAGTTTGGAAATGATGGCAATGAGGTATAAGGATGGAACATTAGCCTGGTTTTCACATCTGACTTGTTCTCCTGACTCTGCCTCAGAGTTATTGTGTGACCTTTAAGACTTCACTCCCACCCAGCCTGGCCTCTCCAAATGAGAGATTTCAGATTTCCCAAGTTCCCTCCAGCTCTGATGCTGATTCCAGCAGCCACAGTCCTGAGTCAATCCAGAGTCCTCTTTCTATCTTGGAGGCCAACCAGGTAAAGCTCCTCCTCTGACTGCCCTGATTGGTTTGTTCATCTTCTGATGCAGGTGCTGTTTTTGTTGCCTGGCAACACAGTGATGGAGACTGCCAGTTCCCACAGGAGCAATAAATGAATGAGCAGAGATATTCATGCTGGGAGCAGTGGCCGTAGCCAGAGCAGAGCACTGTAGAATTTATAATTCCACCAGTCCTGAATGTGCTTTTCCATCATGCTTTGAGAGAAGTCTAACGGGGAATATTTGGTTAGGGAGGAGAGAGAAAAAGAATTTTCATTCCAGAAGTGACAAACTTCCCTATGCACAGTTCCTTACTCACAATCTTACCTGCCCACAAGGAGGTGACCCTATCATGAAAATCACAAGTACAAGTGTGCATTTTACTATCACTAGTAAAAGATCTCCTTATACTCTTTTATATACAAAACTATACTGTTTCCTGCTTGTAAACATACATCCCAGGTTATGAATAAAAGGACAGGTCATATAAACTGGCTCAGTCAATCCTCACGCTGTGCTGTGCTGTATTTTGTCCCTATGATCACCCTGAAAAATAGGTAGAACTGAAGTTAGCAGACAGTGAAAACTTTAGAAAGGTTAAGAACAGTGATTCTCAAATAATGTAGCTGCTGCTGCTAAGTCGCTTCAGTCATGTCCCACTCTGGGCGACCCCATACACGGCCTCCTATCAGGCTCCTCTGTACCTGGGATTCTCCGGGCAAGAACAATGGAGTGGGTTGCCATTTCCTTCTCCAGTGTAGATGTGGGTTCAATTCCTGACTCTGCTACTTATAAAGTGTGCAACTTTGAATAACTTTTTTAGCTTCTTTGAGTCTCAGTTTCTCCATCTGTAAAATGGGGATATTAACACTAATCTCACGGTGTCACTGAAAAAAGTAAGATAAGGGAGGTTAAAGACAGCAGAGGCTGGTGCATAAGTGCACAATTATTATTATTATTGCTTTGGGTCATGCACATCACGTTAGTATACAGCTGAAATTTGAACCCAGATCTTATTAATATTAAGGCAAATTTTTGCCATTACTTCATACCTCCTCTGAAAGGAAAAGCAGTTAAGAAGGTATTCTTTGAACGAGTATTTATGTGCCACTGTGTGATGGTGATGAAAAAGATACCTAACTTCCATCCAGCATCTTATAGACCAAGTAGTGCTCTCACATGCACTCGCTCTCTTAATATGATGGTGGCTTCTCTGATGGCTGGTGGTATTCTCTGAAGAATGGTGGTAGTTTGGGGAAAGCAATTGCCTGAAAGTTAGACTCTGCTCTTCTCCTAGGGGCTAGAAAACCAGAAGAGGGAGCCCAATCCCCCAGAGTACTGAGACAACCAGAGGGGATGGAGCTCTGCACCCAGGTCACTCAGCTCATCCTTCTCTCTTCTGTTTGCTCTGACCAACATAAAGGACTCAAAGTCCAGCATGAAGGGGCCACTGTATGGCCAGCTGGCTGGAGTCTGGGCTGAATCTGCTCTTCCTGACAACACGGTAGGAATATCCAGCTAGGAGCCTCTTTCCTGCCTCCCCCAATGCACACACTAAGATTTAAATCCAGTCATCTAGTTTCTGTTGTTACTTGCTTCTGCTTAGAACAGCTGAGCTGAATGGAATCACAGAAATCCTCCTCCTTCTCTCTCCCTCTCTAGCTCTCTGTCTCCTCCCTGCCCTCTCTCTCCAGGTCTCTTTCTCCAAGCCCTGTGGCACACCCCTCCTCCTCACACACACACAGTATGCAGTGGCAACTGAGCCACCTCTGGAAACACTAGGGCACTGAGAAGCACAGTTAGAAAACCATGAATCAGATCCAAACTTCTCCTAAAGCAACAAAGGGAAAACAGACTCAGAGAGGGCAAGTAACTCTCCCAAAGTCACACAGCTGGACACCCTGACTCCCAGGCTGGGGCTCTTTCTTCTGTGTTTCAAATAATGTAGCTGCTGCTGCTAAGTCGCTTCAGTCATGTCCCACTCTGGGCGACCCCATACACGGCCTCCTATCAGGCTCCTCTGTACCTGGGATTCTCCGGGCAAGAACAATGGAGTGGGTTGCCATTTCCTTCTCCAGTGTAGATGTGGGTTCAATTCCTGACTCTGCTACTTATAAAGTGTGCAACTTTGAATAACTTTTTTAGCTTCTTTGAGTCTCAGTTTCTCCATCTGTAAAATGGGGATATTAACACTAATCTCACGGTGTCACTGAAAAAAGTAAGATAAGGGAGGTTAAAGACAGCAGAGGCTGGTGCATAAGTGCACAATTATTATTATTATTGCTTTGGGTCATGCACATCACGTTAGTATACAGCTGAAATTTGAACCCAGATCTTATTAATATTAAGGCAAATTTTTGCCATTACTTCATACCTCCTCTGAAAGGAAAAGCAGTTAAGAAGGTATTCTTTGAACGAGTATTTATGTGCCACTGTGTGATGGTGATGAAAAAGATACCTAACTTCCATCCAGCATCTTATAGACCAAGTAGTGCTCTCACATGCACTCGCTCTCTTAATATGATGGTGGCTTCTCTGATGGCTGGTGGTATGTCTCTGAAGAATGGTGGTAGTTTGGGGAAAGCAATTGCCTGAAAGTTAGACTCTGCTCTTCTCCTAGGGGCTAGAAAACCAGAAGAGGGAGCCCAATCCCCCAGAGTACTGAGACAACCAGAGGGGATGGAGCTCTGCACCCAGGTCACTCAGCTCATCCTTCTCTCTTCTGTTTGCTCTGACCAACATAAAGGACTCAAAGTCCAGCATGAAGGGGCCACTGTATGGCCAGCTGGCTGGAGTCTGGGCTGAATCTGCTCTTCCTGACAACACGGTAGGAATATCCAGCTAGGAGCCTCTTTCCTGCCTCCCCCAATGCACACACTAAGATTTAAATCCAGTCATCTAGTTTCTGTTGTTACTTGCTTCTGCTTAGAACAGCTGAGCTGAATGGAATCACAGAAATCCTCCTCCTTCTCTCTCCCTCTCTAGCTCTCTGTCTCCTCCCTGCCCTCTCTCTCCAGGTCTCTTTCTCCAAGCCCTGTGGCACACCCCTCCTCCTCACACACACACAGTATGCAGTGGCAACTGAGCCACCTCTGGAAACACTAGGGCACTGAGAAGCACAGTTAGAAAACCATGAATCAGATCCAAACTTCTCCTAAAGCAACAAAGGGAAAACAGACTCAGAGAGGGCAAGTAACTCTCCCAAAGTCACACAGCTGGACACCCTGACTCCCAGGCTGGGGCTCTTTCTTCTGTGTGCTTCAGTCATATCAGACTCTTTGCGACACTAGAGACTGTACCCCACAGGCCCCTCTGCCCATGGGATTCTCCAGGCAAGAATACTGGAGTAGGTTTCCATGCCCTCCTCCAGGGGATCTTCTTGACCCAGGAATCAAACCTGCGTCTCTTACATCTCCTGCACTGGCAGGCAGGTTCTTTACCACTAGCTGTACCTGGGAAGTCCATGCTTCCTTCTGCATAGCACTAAATATGGAAACTTTTCCCAGGTTTCTGTTCCAAACCCTCCCATTTAAAAATATCTTACTGCATTGATTGAATTTTTTTTTAAAAAAGGAAGGATTTGGGTCTTTATGTTTTGATTATATCAATAATAATGTAAACATATTGTTGTGCTGTTTAGTTGCTAAGCTGTGTGTAATTCTTTGCAACACTATGGACTGTAGCCCTCCAGGCCCCTCTGTCCCACGCAAGAATACTGGAGCCAGTTGCTCTTTTCCTTCTCCAGGGGATATTTCCAACCCAGGGATCAAATCTGTATCTCCTGCTTGGCAGGCGGATTCTTTACCACTGAGCCACCTGCCCCTGTGTAATGCAAATATAGTCTTATGCAGATTTGAATTTATGGACAAGGCTAAAGACTCCTTTGAAACCCACCCACACAACATATAATGAGGTGGTCTTCTTGCGAGTTTTAAAGATAACCATTGGTAGCAACTTTTTGTGCTCTTATAGTATATGTGTGTGTGTACACATATGTGTGTATATAGTGTGTGTAGATATACAGCTAGTGTGTGTATATTTACAAATAAAATAAAATATATAATTATAGATATATTATCTATATATATATAGACACTCACATACTGCAACATTTTATTTACTAAGCACTTTCCCTTGATCATGATTAGCACATATTAGCTAATATGGATCTACCTCATTCTTCTTAGTACTCTATAACATTACATATATATGGACAAGCTATTTTATGCTTAACATCACCCTGATGAACAGTTAGGTGGTTCATCATGCCTTGATGGACATCTTTGCACTGTACATGGCTCCTTCTGTGCATGAGTGAGCTTGTCATTAGAAAAGTGTCCTAGAGGTGAAATAGCTAAATTGTGGAATATATGCATTTTAAATTTTGATGTGGCCTCAAATCCTTCTTATTGATGCACATGGGTCCCCAGAGGGGTATTCCTGCCAAATTACTCCTTCCACACCAAATAGGAAGTGAGATAAAATATTCTGACTAAATAATACCACATGCACAGAACAGATGGGTCTGGAAAATAGAGAATGCACAGAAGGGATAAGCTGATATGTAAGGAAAAGGTGCCCTAATGGAAAGGTGCCCAAAGTCCCGGACTGAAGCATAGCCTGCCACAGAGTTCCCTCATGAATGGACTTCCTTTGGGCAAAAGCATTAAGTCTTCAGAAAGCTCTTGTGACAATATAAGTATCTTAAATTAGAAGGATGACACATGAAGCCGTTAATAGGGGTTAACTGATCAATTTGGGGACTTCCCAGTGGTGCTAGTAGTAAAGAGCCTGCATGCCAGTGAAGGAGACATAAGAGAGATTAATGGAAAGGTGCCCAAAGTCCCGGACTGAAGCATAGCCTGCCACAGAGTTCCCTCATGAATGGACTTCCTTTGGGCAAAAGCATTAAGTCTTCAGAAAGCTCTTGTGACAATATAAGTATCTTAAATTAGAAGGATGACACATGAAGCCGTTAATAGGGGTTAACTGATCAATTTGGGGACTTCCCAGTGGTGCTAGTAGTAAAGAGCCTGCATGCCAGTGAAGGAGACATAAGAGAGATGGGTTCAATCCCTGGGTCGGGAAGATCCCCTGGAGAAGGAGATGGCAACCCACTCCAGTATTCTTTTTTTTGTTGTTGTTAATTGTTTATTTATTGAGAGACTATTTCTCACCCCAGATAGTCATAGTTTCATAGTTCAGGAGCACAGGAAAATGACAAACTTCCAAGGAACTCGACCCAAAGAGATTCTATATATTCCAAATCACTTTGCACTCTGAAAGATACCAGCCTTCCTCATCTCCTCAAAATCTTTCATGGAATCATAATTTCTGTAGAAGTCTGCATATGCCTTCTTTCTTTTTTCAGCCACAGCAAACTTATAGAAAGTTGCAAACCCCAGGGAGACCATGAATGCTCCAACAATATGAAACCACAGACGTTTGGCCAAGAGGCCACGCATCTGAGGTTTTGCCAAAGCAGTGGACATGGCAGTGTTTCTTCTCGACCGCTCAACCGCGACATCCTCTCAGGCTGATGGAGAAATGGACCCCACTCCAGTATTCTTGCCTGGAAAATCCCATAGACAGAGGAGCCCAGCGGGCTACAGTCCGTGGGGTCACAAAGTCAGACAGGACTGAAGCAACTTAGAACAGCATTAGCAATTGATCAGTTTACCCAACAAAGAGATGTAACAACTTGAGCAAACAAGTTCACTTCTCTGAACAATAACTTCAACTTCAGAGGGTTTTGTAAAGTCAAACAGAATAAAATATGTAAATACCTTTGAAAGGACAAATATTTTTCTATAGTAATGCAACTTAAAATGTAACTATTCTGTTCCTTTTACTCTGAGCCAATACTTAAACCACATTGTATGCAAATTTATTTGTTTGCATATAATGCATAGTTTGCACATTTGTTTCTGGGTTTCCCAATCCCAGGCTTGTTCTAACTCAAAGGAAGCTAACTTTAATATAATGGTATTTCCCAGGCACATTCATATTTAAATTTTATTGACTGATTTGGGGGTTGGGGGCGCTGTGCTGCACACTTGTAGGATCTTAGTTCTCCTGTGAGATCTTAGTTCGCTGACCAGGGGCTAGACACTCCCCAACCCTGTACTGGAAGCACAGAGTCTTAACCCCTGGACTGCCAGGAAAGCCCCAGCACTTTTGTGTTTAAGCTTCACAACAGCTCTGTAAAGCTGTTTACATTACCCTATCTTATAGGTGAAGAAATCCTCAAGGTGGAGAAGTGAAGAGGCTGGGCCAAGACCACACAGCTGTATGGGAAGATGGTTCTCAACCTTGATGACACAATGATGTCACCCAAAAGACTGACAAAAATGCCAGCTGAAACCCAGGCTCCATTCCTTGTTACCTGACATATTTGGGGAATCAGAGGCCCAAACACTAGAATATCCAGAGGTGATTCTAACATGAAACCAGTGGTGAGAACCATGGCTTATGCATTTTCATTGCCTATCTCATTGGATGGAGGCTGGTGGTCTTTCTATTTTGTTGCAGCTGCTCCTTAGTGAACTGTGGAGGCAGATGTATTAGAACATTACCTTGAAAGTGACTTGATCAGCTAAAACCTTCAAGCACCCTTAATTACAAAGGAACGCCCACTGACATCTGCCTCCCCTGAAGGGGGATTCCAAAGACTTGAAAACTTAGCTTCCTGGTTGCCATGACAATCTTCTGCAATGTCAGCAAAAAAATGCTTGGCACTACACACAGGCAAGCATGAAATCCTTATCTCAAAATCTGCTCAAAGGCTTTAGTTTACAATCTGCTTCAGCTTCAGACCAGGCTACGTTACTTTTGAGCCTTTGCTTTGTGGTTGAAAACAAGAATTATAGATGTTGATGGCACCCCACTCCAGTACTCTTGCCTGGAAAATCCCATGAACAGAGGAGCCTGGTAGGCTGCGGTCCATGGGGTCGCAAAGAGTCGGACACCACTGAGCGACTTCCCTTTCATTTTTCACTTTCATGCACTGGAGAAGGAAATGGTAACCCACATCAGTGTTCTTGCCTGGAGAATCCCAGGGACGGGGGAGCCTGGTGGGCTGCTGTCTCTATGGGGTCACACAGTGTCGGACACTACTGAAGTGACTTGGCAGCAGCAGCAGCGGGACATTTTAAACACTGCCCTCATTTTACTAAGCCTCATGGCTTCCCTGATGGCTCAGTGGGTAAAGAATCCACCTACCAAGCAGGAGAAGCAGGAGATGTGAGTTTGGTTCCTGAGTTGAGAAGATCCCCTGCAGGAGGGAATGGCTACCCACTCTCAGTATTCTTGTCTGAAAAGTCCCATGGACAGAGAAGCCTGGTGGGCTACAGCCCAAAGGGTCATAAAGAGTCAGACACAACTGAGCAACTAAGTACAAGTACAGCACAGAGATCAAACGAACCGCTTCGTGTGGAGGAGTAAATTAATATTTTCAGATTTTCTTTTATTCTATGCTCCACCTCCTTGTCTTTCTAAAACAATTTTTAAATAGAAAGAGGAGGGACATCTGTGGTGGTTCAGTAGCTAAGACTCCATGCTCCCAGCACTGGGGGCCTGGGTTCAATGCCTCATTAGGAAACTAGAGCCTGCATTCTGCAACTAGGAGATTCCACATGCCTGCAAGTAAAAGATCCTGTATGCTGCAACTGAGACCTAGGCAGTCAGATAAATAAAACAAACAAATAAATATCTTTTAAAGAATGTAAAGAGGAAACAAATAAAATAGCTATTGTTTTTTTTTTTTAAATCCAAGGAGGAAACAGGTGAAATTGAGGTTTTTCTACTTTTATCTCTTTTTTGAAGTCAAAAATTTTTTTTAGTTAATTTATTTTCAACACCTGAAGAATACTTGATATACGCCAGGCATGCTCTAAGAATTTTCTCTGTTTTAATAGCTTTTGCCCTACCAGAACTCCAGAAGGTGTTATTATTGTTTCTGTTGTTGTTACTGTCCCCATTTCATATTTTACAGATAAGAACCTGAGGCTGTTACCACATGAGTATTTGATAAGCAAATACACTGTGAAATGATGACTACATTAACCCTTTCTGGATAGGCTCCAGAGCCGTTTTACCCCCACCCCTACGGTAGCTCAGACGGTAAAGCATCTGTCTACAGTGCAGGAGACCCGAGTTCGAACCGTGGGTCGGGAAGACCCTCTGGAGAAGGAAATGGCGATCCATTCCAGTACTATTGCCTGGAAAATCCCATGGACAGAGGAGCCTGGTAGGCTACAGTCTATGGGGTCGCAAAGAGTAGGACACGACTAAGCAACTTCACTCACAACTTCACTTACCACCCCACCCCCAGCTGATAAAACAGCATCTTACTCCTTACATGTGCATTTGTGTTCCTTGATTAATCTTCAAACAGAGCAATTCATCTTTGACGAAGGATTTTAGGCACCATGACAGGTGGAGAGTGGGAAATATGAAAATAATTTTCTGTGACCTTAAACATCTCTCCATGAACAAGCCATAGCCAAATAGAATGGAAAATGTTCCTAATTCAGGGCCTGGATTCCAGTGATAGCAATGTCTCTCACTGGCTGTATTACATGACACCAAGCTATGTGTATGTTACAAAGCACACAGCCTTTGTCACAAGACAGAACTCTTGAATTCGGAACAGAATTCTCAGTTCAGGACCTCCCTGGTGGTTCAGTGGTTGAGAGTCTGCACACTCCCAATACAAGGAGCATGGATTTGATACCTGGTCAAGGAACTAAGATCCTATATGCCCCAAGGCACAGCCAAAGACATTGAAAAGACAGAACTGAGTTTGAGTTCTCACATCATCTATATGACCTTGCACAATCCTCAATTTTATCACCTGTGATATGAGGATAATATCTCCTTATCAGGGTTGATATATGGGTACTTAAAGCCTTTAGCCAGAGAAGGCAATGGCACCCCACTCCAGTACTCTTGCCTGGGAAATCACATGGATGGGGGAGCCCAGTAGGCTGCAGCCCACGGGGTTGCTAAGAGTCGACAAGACTGTGCGACTTCACTTCCACTTTTCACTTTGCTGCATTGGAGAAGGAAATGGCAACCCACTCCAGTGTTCTTGCCTGGAGAATCCCAGGGACGGGGGAGACTGGTGGGCTGCCATCTCTATGGGGTTGCACAGAGTCGGACACGACTGAAGTGACTTAGCAGCAGCAGCAAAGCCTTTAGCTGCAGCCATGAAATTAAAAAATGCTTACTCCTTGGAAGAAAAGTTTGACCAACCTAGATAGCGTATTCAAAAGCAGAGATATTACTTTGCCAACTAAGGTCCATCTAGTCAAGGCTATGGTTTTTCCAGTAGTCATGTATGGATATGAGAGTTGGACTGTGAAGAAGGCTGAGCACCGAAGAATTGATGCCTTTGAACTGTGGTGTTGGAGAAGACTCTTAAGAGTCCCTTGGACTGCAAGGAGATCCCACCAGTCCATTCTGAAGGAGATCAGCCCTGGGAGTTCTTTGGAAGGAATGATGCTAAAGCTGAAACTCCAGTACTTTGGCCACTTCATGCGAAGAGTTGTCTCACTGGAAAAGACTCTGATGCTGGGAGGGATTGGGGGCAGGAGGAGAAGGGGACAACAGAGGATAGATGGCATCACAGACTCGATGAACATGAGTCTTAGTGAACTCCAGGAGTTGGTAATGGACAGGGAGGCCTGGCGTGCTGTGATTCATGGGGTCCCAAAGAGTCAGACACGACTGAGCAACTGAACTGAACTGAAAGCCTTTAGCACAGTGTCTGGCACACAAAAAGTGTTCAATAAATGATAGCTATTATTAATTTAATCTATGAGCCATGAATACTATCTAGTCTGCCTACCATACAGGAGCACATATAAAATGAGGGAATTTATGTGAAAGGACTTTGCAAACCAACTACATATGGGAAGGCTTATTTCTGCAGTTGTTTTTGTTATTATAAGGGTTTGGTCATTTTTAAGATCTATTAAGAATAGCTGATCTGGGTTCTTAGCAAATAAATATCCTTTTTAACCACCACTACCACCACCATAATGAGTGATAGGAGAACAGTGTATGCCTATCAGTGTGTGTGCATCCAGACATGTCCAAATTGTGTCTTATGATACAATGTTTCTTTCTTCCCTGGTTCTTCCTTAATAACAAGAGAAACAATTGGCACTGCTAACACAAGAAGGGAATTTAGCAGAGATAGGAGATTCACAAAATAAATCTGGATGGAGGACAGGGCTGGCATGAATGAATAGGCTTGAAAAACTGGCAGAAACCAAGGGAATTCTGAAGACTGGCCAACAAGATTCATGACCGAGGAGCAAGCACTGGTCTTCAGGGTGTGGCTGCTGCCTCTACCATCACTCTATTTAGTCTCATGGTCAGTCTCTAGCTCTCCACCTTTGTCACTTTCTGGAGAGACAAAGTCCCAGGAGTGAGCATCTAATTGGTCCAGTTGAGATGACACCTCTGCCTGAAGAGTTTTGGGAGACTGAGAAGTGGAGAATCATGGAAAGATCTGGCCCTGGGAATTACCAGGTCCCCACAAAATGAAAAAGTTCCTCCAAAGAAATGTGGAGACCTGAATACAAATATCTTCTAGGAAAGCCACCTTTGTGCACCAGTCATTTTACTGATGGAGAAGGTTCAGAGAGGTTATTCAATGACTGTGTGTCAGGTGTCCCAGTTCTCAACCCCACATTCACTCTGCTACACAAGATGCAGTGATTTATAAAATCATAAGCTGTTTCCTCAGTTTTAAACCATATCTCAGGTGGGGACAGAAGGGACTAATGGTATGGGGAGCAATTATCTGCTTTTAGGCTCTTTTCATTACATAAGCTCAGCACATAAGAATAAATAATGCTAGAGTGTAGCTGACCTCCAAAACATGACAGGAGAATCTCATTACTGCAAAACCGTTGGTGATATATAGAGAGAATTGGCTACAATACATTGAAGTTTTAGTAGAAACCATTAAGCACTCCTGTCTAATTGCCTTTTTTCTTATTCATAGCTCAATAAAAAGTAATTTTCTATGCCACAATTTTCCCGGCTTCTCATCTAATCCTCTCACTCCCTGTTTCCTCTTTTCTTCTTTGTTTAAAACTGATAGTGAGACCATTTGAATTTACAGACCCAGACAAGAACACCTTTTCCATTATTGCTATGCTATAACTCTAAATGTTAGAGTTGGGAGGGGTCTTTGAGGAGCACTGTTCTGAGCTCCTCATTTTACAGATGGGGAAACTGAGGCTTAGAAATGATATGTCAGGTGGGTCAAGGCAGAGACTAGCCAAATGTCATCAAAGACTATGCTGTGCTTCCGAGTTGAGATTTCCTTGGTCCTCTTATGTCCAACTATTATCAACATCTGTGTCTGGTGTCTAGACAGAAACTATTCAGGAAATATCTTGAAAGGACCTGAGATGTTATCTAATCCAGAAGTGGAAAGTAGTAACCAAAGAAGCAAATCCTATCCATACATGTTTGATTTTGCCCAACAGTAGTGACTAAATTAAAATTAATTGTCAAATCAATAAATCTGGAGATTTAACAAAATCTAAATTCCTAGCCCTTTAATAAAAGTCACATCATTTGGCAACTCAGGATCCGTGTTCCATATGGCAAAAATCAGCTGGTGTGGAATAATGATTGCTCCCTTAGACAGGTGGGCACACCTGAGTGTGACACACCAACCACCCTTCTCTGTTCATCCCCCCTGCCAACTTCACTTGCTTCGTTACTGCCTGTCCATGTTCATATTAGAGTGTGCAATCCCTGAGCAAATCTTATTTCCCCTTAGTTACTAAAGTTGGGTCACGCCTTCTTATTGACTAAGGTCACTTAGTAGAGGTCCCGCAATAAGTGGAAGATGTTAGAAGAGAACCTTGCAAGGGCTCAGCCCTTGGCTCTCCTCTCTTCTCATACTGCACGCTCTCTTTCGTTGGTCCTGTACAGCCCAGGTCAGGGCATCCTCCAATGCACATTTCCAGTCTCAGACCCTTACTTTGCTCTAGACTTACGTATCCAGTCATCCACCTTGGGCAGTGCCTTCATTTCCTCATCTGGAAAAGTACAGTGAGAGTACTTTTCTACCATATGGTTATCATGGGAATTATATAGACAATTGTTAACACATATGGAATCATTTGAAGATAGCCTGGCACTGTTATAGGCTATCTAATAGGTTGCTCAAATGCCAACAATGGAGCCTTCCTTCATTTCCTTCTGCTTCCAACCTGTTCCTCCGTACTCTTCCCCACGTTGGCAATGGCACCATTACCCCGTGGGTAGTTCAAGATAAACACCCAGGAGTCATTCTTCATTCATTCATTTTCCTCATCTCCTAAATCCAATTCATCGTTAAGCCTTTCCATGACATTCTCAAAATATATTTCAGTCAGTTTACTCTCCACATCTCTGTTGTAAACACCTTGGTCTAAGCCCCTATCATCTCTTACCTTGATTTCTGTAACAACCTTCTGGTACTGTGTACTGAATTATGTACCAACCCCGTCAGTCATTTGTGGTGTCCCTGACCCACAGTGTGATGGAATTTGGCGATGGGGTGTTTGGGAGTTTCAGATTTTAGGTTCAGATGAGATGACGGGAGATTAGGGCCATCAGAAGCATAGACATCAGCATGCTTGGTCTTTCTTTCCCCACCATGTGAGGACTCAGGTAGAAGGCAGCAGTCTACAAACCAGGAAGAGAACTCTCACCAGAAACCCTTCCTGAGAGCACCTTGATCTTGGACCTCTAGCTTCCAGAACTGAGAAAATAAATTTCTTTGTTTAAGCCACCCAGTCTACAGTATTCTGTTACAGCAGCACAAGCAGGGTAAGACTAAGACATCTCCTTGCACTCCTGCTTCCATTCTTTCCCTTCGAAAATCCATTCTCCACACAAAAAAGCCAGAGTGGTCTTTTTAAAAGGGTCACAGTTCAGTTCAGTCGCTCAGTCATGCCCGATTCTTTGCGACCTCATGAATCACAGCACGCCAGGCCTCCCTGTCCATCACCATCTCCCGGAGTTCACTCAGACTCACGTTCATTGAGTCTGTGATGCCATCCAGCCATCTCATCCTCGGTCGTCCCCTTCTCCTCCTGCCCCCAATCCTTCCCAGCATCAGAGTCTTTTCCAATGAGTCAACTCTTCGCATGAGGTGGCCAAAGTACTGGAGTTTCAGCTTTAGCATCATTCCCTCCAAAGAACTCCCAGGGTTGATCTCCTTCAGAATGGACTGGTTGGATCTCCTTGCAGTCCAAGGGACTCTCAAGAGTCTTCTCCAACACCACAGTTCAAAAGCATCAATTCTTCGGCACTCAGCTTTCTTCACAGTCCAACTCTCACAACCATACATGACCACAGGAAAAACCATAGCCTTGACTGGATGGACCTTAGTCAGCAAAGTAATGTCTCTGCTTTTGAGTATATTATCTAGGTTGGTCATAACTTTTCTTCCAAGAAGTAAGCGTCTTCTAATTTCATGGCTGCAGTCACCATCTGATTTTTGAGCCCCCAAAATAAAGTCTGACACTATTTCCACTGTTTCCCCATCCATTTCCCATGAAGTGATGGGACCACACAGTCCCCACTCAAAACCCTTCTCCGGTTTATTTCCGTGCTTACAGCAAAGCTGGAGCCCCTAACCCTGCCTCACACTCCTGTGAGCTCTGGGTGACTTAACCCTCTCTCCCCTTGCCCACTGCACTGGGCCACCCTAGACTACAGCTCCAGCCTCAGAACCAAGGTACATCTGCTGCTCCCTGTCAGCAATGCTCCCCCTCCAGCTCTGGAATGGCTTTTATTCTCTATCTCCTCGTTCAAAGTGGCCTTCAAGACCATCCCACTTATAGCTTCCTTGCCCCCCTTTCTTATTTAAATCACCCCACCGATTATTGTCACAACAATCTGGCATTACGTTTTTATTTGTTTATCTGCATATAGCCTGCCCGCCCTGATCCCCATCTCGTGCAAAATCCGTGAGGGCGACAAACTTTGTGTGGTTCGCCCGATGCACGCCTGGCTCTAAGTGCCTAGCACAGGGCCTGAGACATCTGCTGTGGGATTTCTGGAGTCTCCCAAAGGCCAGGGAGGGTCAGGTGACTTTCTCAAAGCTGGTTTCCAAGGACTCTGCACTCTTCACACTCCCCGAGGGGCGTCTAGACGTTCTTGGGATGGAGAATTATTACCGTTCTCGGTTGCCTGAGCTTGATGAGAGCTGAGTCTAGAAGCACTTTACCAGCTAGAAGTGGCCGAGAGCGGGGTAGCAGAGAGGCAAGAGGGGCGTGAGGGGCGTGAGGGGCGGGGCCTCCCGTGGGCGGGGCCTGGCTGCCCGAGCCAATGGGGCCCCACGGCGCAGGGAGGCTGGGCTGCCGAGGGGCGACGCTCGCGCGCCACGGGGTGCGGAGGGTGAGCTCTGGGACTGGAGCGGATCCGCAGGCGGGCGCAGCGGCCAAGGCACACCCCCGGCTCCTGGTTCCTGGCGACTCTCAAGGTAAGTAGAGCCCGCGGCGAATTAAGACTTTGTGAGGTTTCTGGTAACAGGGAGTCCCCTCCACCTCCTGCCGAGGCTGCTGGTGGCGTCCCGGCGCCAGGCTGCGTTGCCGGGCGCTCCGGCTCTGTGCCTGCGGGATGCGGGCGCGCGGAGGGGCCCGCCAGTGGGCGGAGGAGCGGCGTGCCAGGCTGCCTCCCCGAGTGCTGCTGCCAGCTCCCCGGGCGGACCCTGGGACGGATAGGTGCGCCTGCGGGGCACGCCTGAGGGGCTGGGGAGCCAGAGGGGCTTCGGATAGGGGCTTCCAGGAGAATCTCCACCCAGCGCCGGGGCCCCGGGAAGAGCTTGCGGGGAGCTGGCGACCGCAGAGGCCGGACGTTTGCTCTACCTAGATTGGCAGACGCCTCCTGACCTGGTGCCCCCCGAAGCCGGGGATCAGATTCGTCATGCCGTTTCTTATTTCTAGGTCTCTTGGAGCTCAGGAAAAACAAACAAACAAACAACAAACAACAAAAAACCTCAGAGTGGTTTCCTCAGAGTGGCCAAGCTAGGACAGAGAAATTAGTGCTTTATGGAGGGCCTCATGTATTTATTCTGCTTTTATTGGGTTCCTATTGTGTACCAGACAATGTGCTAAGCTCTAGAGTCAGGAAGAAGGGTGTTGGAGGAGTCCCTGGGACTAATAAGAACAGGATAAACAGTTATAATGCAGTGTTGTACAGGGGATGTTATGTGGAGAGGAGGACCATGAGCAAGCCAGGAAGGCTTCCAAGAGGAGGTGACTATTGAATGGGGACTAGAGGAGTAGGAGGGTTTGCCAGGCTGAAAGCTGTGCGGGCTCTGTGTGTGTGTGTGTGTGTGTGTGTGTGTGTGTGTGTGTGTGTGTGTGTGTGATGGGATAGCACACTTGGGTGTGTGTGTATGTATGTATGTGTGATGGGATACCAAGACTGGGGTAGGGGGTGTGTATGCATGTGTGTGTGTGTGTGTGTGTGATAGGATAGCAGGAATTCCAGAGATTTTCCTGTGCAAAGATGAAAAAGTCCAGTATCCTGACTTAGGCCATCAGTTAATCCTATGTCAGCTAATCAAATAGAACTAGGGTTTTTGTGGGGAGGAAATGAGCTGTCAACATGGCAGGAGCTAAAACATGCACAGACCTTAAAATGCAGCCTTCAGTTCAGTTCAGTTAGACTCTATAGATTTTTGTCCTGTGATCAAGGAGGGCAGTGGAAGAATTCTGGCAGCTCTGTGGAAATGGATGGAGATTGGAGCAACAGAAAGCTGGTAACTTGCAGTTAATATTTTGGATGTGGTTGTAAATATTTCTGGCCCCTAAAGGCAGCAGTGTCTGCCCAGGAGCCCTGCTCCCTGGCTTCCAGGCATGGATCATTCAGGCATGGAGACGTTGCTCATGTGATGCTTGCCTCTGCAACCTACAGGTCATTTTCGTATTGTTTCTGGAGGTTTTGACCTGGACCTTGTTGTCAGGGGTGGCCCCTGGAGGATGGTGAAGGGAACCTCTGCCTGTTGTTTCTGATCTTCTGGTTTTTCCTCTATGGGCTCCTCATTCTGTCTCATGGTGACACAGCCTCAGCTGTTAGAGGCTGTGGTGAGGAGAAAAGTCTTGACAGGAAGTCACACCAGAAAGTCACTTTAGCCATGTGCCTTGGGGACATTATTAACCTTTCTGAATCTTAGTTTTCTGATTTAAAGGGAAGTCATCATTCTCACCTGTCATTAAGGAAAAGACTCAGGCTCTGAGAACTGGGTGTAAGTGGATTCTTGGGGAATGGTCAGTCTCACTCTCCAAGGGACGGATGGTGAGGGAAGCAGGATGGAGGCAGAGGGAGAAGTTGGTCAGTGATGCAAAGCAAGAGAGGCCTCAGGTGATCTGAGGCTGGGGGCCAGGCTTTTGAAACCCCATGTTGATCAATTAGTGGGGGCAGAGTGCCTCCAGTGAAGGGGGCCTAACTTTGGGTGTCCCTTCAGCAGGATGGTTCCTAAAGAGAAGCTCAACTGTGAGCTGTGCGCAGCCAGCACTCCCAGAGAAACCAGCATGGGGAGTGAGAGGTGCCCTGTTCTTGGAGGGGGTTGCTGAGAACTGTGCCTGGGCAGCTGCCTTCCAGGGTGGGCTTAGGAAGTGGCTGAGATACCAGAGAGAAGGTGCTTTGTGCTGTGCCCGGTGAAGAACAGAAGCATTCCTTTCTCTTACCTTTAAACTTCTTGAATGCATGTGAAAATGGATTTTGGAGTTTGAATTGAGTCGATCAGCTTCCACAGGAAAGAATCTTTCATAATAATGACTACAATGACTACTATCCAGTGTCTCTTACGCATATACATTCTTATTTTACAGTCATTTACAATGTCTCTTATGCATATGCATTCTCATTTTACATTGTTTTCTAAAACCCAACAGAATAGGTGTCCTTCCGCCATAAAGTAATGACCACAGCAAAAAACACTAGAACTTGTTTCAGTCTGTGGAATGATTTCATTGGTGAATTGATTAACTAATTGATCAGTAATTAATTCATCAATGTGCACTGAATACCTCCTAAATGGTCAGCACTGACCTTGGTGCTGGGAATACAGTTTAGTCTATTAGGGGAGGCAGAGACTGACATTAAATGCTTTGATTCCTTCAAAGGAAATACTGAAGAATGGACTGTTGCATTACATAGCGAGGGTGTGATGGAAAGTAACAGGCCATCTTCCCACTGGACTCTTTCTCACCATTCAGTTTCAATATAACCTCCTCAGGAGGCCTTTTGGATCATCCAGTATAAAGCAGATATCCTCCCTTTTATGCCCCCTCCACCACACTTGCTGATTCATTGTATTTACTTCCCTGTAATTGGTCCTCCTTGCTAGACTGAGGGCTCCAGGAGGTCTTACTCTCTTTATCTCAGCACAGTGTTCGGCACATATTTCTTGAATGAGTGAAGTTAATGAAGGGTAGAGCCACTTAGAGGAGTGGTATCGCCAAGATGTGATATTTACACTGAGATCTGAGGGATGAAGAAGGTCCAGCAATGCCAAGGTCAAGAGGCAGAGAGAACAACTAGTTCAAGGACCATGAGGTGGAGGAGTGGAACCCAGCATGACTGGAGAGCAGCCTGAGATGAGTTTGGAGAAATAGATGGGGCCATGGAAGGCCATGCTGAGTCTGGATTTTACTCAAGTGCAATGAAAACTCAGTGAAGGATCTTAATGACCTAGTAACAACCTGATGTTATATAATTGCTTGTTGTCTGTCATGCCTCTTGGAGGCAAACTCCATGAAGAAAAGTGCCCAGTAAACATTGCTGAAGTGAATGGATGATGTGGTTTATGCAGCTCGAAGGTAAGACAAAGGAGTAGGAAAAAGGATGGGATCTTGCCACAAATTAGGAGTTTGGTGAGAGAGGTGTTGGTGTCCTGGCTGCAGGGTAGCAATGGTATTGGAAAAGTAGAAGGAGCTGTATTGGGAGTGTTAAATGGACAAGACTTGCTGATACATTTGATGTCAGAATTATGGGAAAGGGAAGGATCGAGGGTGACCCCCCCTTCCCAGGTTTATGGCTCAAGACTGGATGCCAGCTGTCCATAAACAGGGGAATGGATAAACAAAAATGTAGTAAGTACTTACAATGGAATCTTGTTCAGCCATAAAAAGGAAGGATGTCCAGATACATGCTGGGCTATCCGCCTGCCAGTGCAGGAGATACAAAAGATTCTGGTTCCATCCCTGGGGCAGGAAGATCCCCTGGAGGAGGAAATGGCAACCCACTCCAGTATTCTTGCCTGGAAAGGTCCACCGGCAGAGGAGCCTCGAGGGCTACAGTCCATGAGGTCATCAGATATCACTTAATGATTGAATATGCACTGATACTTGCTACCATGTGAATGAACCTTGGACACATGTTAAGTGAAAGAAGCCAGACACAAAAAGTCACATATTGTATGATTCTACTTATATGACATAGTCCAAGTAGCCTAATTCATAGAGGCAGAAGGCAGATTGGTGTTGGCCGGAGTTTTGTGTGGAGAGGGGAAGACGGGTGACAGGGCATGACTGCTAAGTGGTTTCCTTTTTGGATGGTGAAAATATTTTGGAACTGGATGGAAGTTGTGTTTGAACTATACAATGAATATACTAAATGCTACTGAATTGTTTACATTAAAATGGTTAATTTTATGTTAAATAAATTTCATCTCAATTGCCAAAAAAATAAAATATCAATAGATAGGAGCACCAGTCAAAGAGTAGTGGTGAATATCACGGGGAGATAATGTAAATGCTTTCTTGGAGATGTCCAAGACACCCACACAGACGAGGGGGACGTCCAGCTATTAAGAGGGGTGTCAGCAGTTTGATGCCAGCCAATAATATGGATGAGATCGAGGGAGAAAGTGCGGAGGAGTGCATCCGAGCCTGTATCATTCTTTAAGTTGATCCTCATGCCTACCTTACAAGGAAGGTGCTTCTGTTCTTATTTTCAGATGAGGAAACCAAGGCTCCCCTGAGATGGGCTTGCCCAAGGTCAGACAGTTTTGTAACGTGGTTCCCCTGGCTTCCAGTCCTTTGCCTTTCTCGCATCAGGGTGATGCTGTTTAGAATTTGAGTAAAGACCTTCCCTCCCTCCCTTCCTCCCTCTCTTTCCTTCTCTCCGCCCCTCCCTCCCCTCTTTCCACAGTCAAGACTGAGTACTCACATGTGGCAGGTACTGTGCTGGGTCTATATTATTGAAGGTACAAATGGCTGTAATTAATCTTGTGGAATTTACCTGGTAAGCAAGCAATGAGGCCACTGATAAAGAGGATATAGGAGCCTGGACCAGGGGCATCTCTCCCAGATTTGGGGGTAGGAGGAGGCTTCCCAGAGAAAGTGACAACTAAGCAGAGATTTGTAGCAGAAGCGGAAGAACTGAACCTAAAAAAGAGAAGGGTTCTCTGGAAGGTTCATGATCCCTGAACACCTGCTATGGGAATTCCCTTTCTCTTCACTCCCTAGTTCTTCATGCGTCATGAGTTACTGGCATTTTTCAGCTTATCCAAGAGGTCTTTTGTTTCTATATCCCTGGAGCAATAAGTAGGCAAATAGCTTGATTTGATTTTGGAAGCTTCAAGAGGAGCAAGATAGGGTACAAACAGTCTGATTTTCAAAGCCCGGCTCTGTCTCTGAGCATGACTGAGTCTCTCTTTTTATACCTGTGAAATGGAGCTAGTCATATCACTGCTCAGTGTAGGAAATAAGTGAGATGATATAGTAATGCATCGGGCACATAATAAATGATCAGAAAAATCTCATCTCATTCCTTCAGAGAGGAAGCCTTTCTGAATAGGCCAGTGGTTTCCACACTCTGAACACTGTTTAAGATACAGAAATCCATGCGGGCTTCCCTGGTAGCTCAGATGGTAAAGAATCTGCCTACAATGCAGGAGGCTAGGGTTTGGTCCCTGAGTCAGGAAGATCCCCTAGAGAAGGGAATGGCAAACCACTCCAGTATTCTTGCCTGAGAAATCCCATGGACTGTAACCCTCTAGACAGAGGAGATAGGTGGGCTTCAGTCCATGAGGTTGCAAGAGTCGGACTTGACTTAGCGACTAAACCATCACATACTTCTCAGGCATTTGATTTGGATGATTTGGGATGGAACATAGCAATCTGTATGTTTAGAAAGCACCCCAGATCATCCTGGTAAAAGCATGGTCCAGGACCCATAGGCTTAGATCAAATGCTTGAGTCTTTGCTGTGATGTTCACGAAAGGGTTAAGCACCTAGAAGCAGATAATGCCTTCTAGGAATTATTAGCCAATGGCGGTGCTGACCGGTGATGTAATGTCTTTGGCTGGCACTCTATTGGTTAAGTGTATTGTTTCTCTTGCTTCAGCTGTGTGAGGAGCAAAGCTGGAGCCCAAGGGTTAATAATTCTGTGGCAGCACAGAGAGCTATTTTTCTCCCAGTCCGTTTCTGCTGGTTGTGAGCGTGGAGCATGGTTCAGCTGGCTGTTGCCCTTCTTCCAGTAAATAGCTGCATCTTCCTCCCTACCTCCTCCCAAGCAGAGCACATGTCTCCATAGTACTACGGAGAGGGAGGAGGGTGACAGAAGTGTTTAGGGAAGAGAGAGCCCTTTCAAAGTTAACACGCGGCAGTCTCTCCTTGCCACTGGGCAGGGGCACAGCTCCAGCTGCTCTGGCCTTCAGAGGTCCCACTGGATGAATTGCTAAATGGTCACCTGCTTCTGAGCATTGTTCAACCTGTCAGGATCCTCAGAACCAGGAGGTGAGCCCCCGGTTTTGGAAGGAAGAATGGGCCTGGAGGAGAAGAGCCTTGGGGGCAGCGGGAGGGAACAGCTCTAGAGGGCAGGTCGGCACAGGCTCCATGCAGAGCTGCCCCCACATGCGGTGCGCTGGGCCAGGATGGTCTCCCTCTCTGTGTCTGTTTGTTCAAGAGCACCATGTGAGGCTTGGATTAGGGGGCCGCTTGGTGGAGAGTGTGCTGACAAGACGCTGTTCACAAGCCTGCTCTTGGTGTAGCTTTCTGCCCAGTGCTTCTGGAAGAGAAATGCTTCTTTCTGTTAATCTGAGGCAGGAGGGGGCGCATCAGGTTAGCAGTGTCTCCCCGGAGCCAGCTGTCACCCACGCCCCTCCTTGTCTTATTGGGGTTCCCTCTTCAGAGCTCAGTTGAGTGCCCTTGGTGGACTCTGGGCTGAGGTTTCCAGGAGTACCGAAATGGTCTCAGGGATTTTTGATTGTGTCTTTCAGGGGGGCCTTTGGATTGTGGCCCTTAAGTTATGGGTGTGCCTTTGTGGATTGGGTCATATTCTTAATGTCCCATGCTGGAGCTCTCCGGGGGCAGGGGGATTCTCTTTGTATTATGATAGCACAGTTGGGGGTTTGTGCTGTTTGTGTTTCAGAGGGCGTGCGTTATTGCCTGGACTTGAGACTTCTCACCTTGCTCAGAGGGGAGCCTAATGCAGCACGTCTGCCTCAAGGTGTGCAAACTGAAAAAAGTCAAAACAGGAAGGGGAAAGGGGACTGGTGTAACTAACTGGGAAGGGCTGCTAGCCAGAAACTCTGCCCTTCATCTCACAGGGAATTCAGGGAAACTTTCTTTGCATTTCATGACAAACTGTGACTCTACATCTCTTCTGCAGCCCTTGCCAAAATCTGCAAATAAAAAATACCGTTGCTTTTATTTGTCAGAATTTGGTTTTATGTGGAGTGTCCCCATTTTCTTTAAGGAGAGCAGAGCCTGCAGAGGTTTCTGTCTGTGTCTTGTGTGACCCTTGGCGTCTGCCACCCCGTGTTCTGGGCCAGGCTTTACTGCTGAAGAACACCTAGGTTCTTGGGCAAGTCCTTGCACCTCTCTGAGTACCATTTTCTTCATGTTCAGTCACAGAGGTGAGAGGGAGTTGAACTAATTGACTTTTAGAGCCCTTCCTCTCTGGGTGGCTGTGCTCTGGATCATGAAAAGCCTCAGGATCTGAGTCTGTTGATTCAGTGGATGACTGCTGAGGTGAAGGATGTTTGCACAAAGGGAAACGTAGCATATGTCCTCTTGGTGCAAGGGGCTTTACGCATATTTGAACACATCAGCCTCTGAGTAGGCCTGGGAGGAGGTAAAATAAGCAATCTAAAGATGTGAAAATCCAGGCTGAAGGAGTTTAGTGACTGCCCAAGATCATCACTCAGTAAATGTTGACACTGGTATTTGAACCTATACTGGGGTGGTGGGTCATGGCAGAGTAACAAAAGCGCTGGGGCTGGAATCCTTGTTTGCCTTTGGCTCTTCGCCTGCACTCCATTCTTCTGGAAATTACACAGTGATTTTTCAGATCAGCTAGTTCAGTCAGATTATTGTGGATTATCCACTTTACTGTCTGGGACAGCAGATGCTCCCTGGATCTGGAGAGGATCCTACAGTCCATTGGATCAGGCCCCTCAGTTTATATCCAGGAAAATGAAGGTCTAGAGAAGTTAGGTTACCTGTTCTATATCACTCAGTGAGTTGATAGATGGTAGAGATGGAGACCAAGACACCTTACCTTAGGTATGTGAAGTGATATTATTATTAAAGAGTTTTTTAAAACCTTCACTGAGAACTTTGGGATCATTTCAATTGAATTATTCTTACGTCCAGGCCCCGAGAGTGCCAGAGTGGAGTAAGGTTCAATGAGCACCTACTCTGGGCTTGACATTGAGGCAGGTGTCTGAGACATGGATAGTGTAGTAAGTAAATAAAGCTTGAGACCTGGTGAGTTTCCCCAGAGTGATTCAGGATGCAAGCTGTGTTTCGGGAGAGTCTAGTTCACGGGTCAGCATGCTTTCCTGGTGGGGAGGCAGCTGCAACTCTGACCCTTTCTCTCTGCATGTGGCCGGCATCTAGTTTATACACTATAAGAACACTGGCCACATGACATGTGATCTCTGTTCTTTGTCTTCCCAACTAAGCTGCATATTTCCAGGGCACAGCTCCCAAAACGTAGAACCTGATCAGTGGAGCCGCCTCGTGGGGAGGTGGGTGTCAGTATCTTGAATGTGCAGAGATGAACACCCAGAAGTAAAAACTATCACTTAGTTATTTAAAAGCGCAATGCAGATATGTGACTCTCTTCTTGATCTCTATAATGTTAAGAAAGAATCACCCTAATACCAGGCTTTGAATACGCTAATGATTATCATAGGAAAGAGGGGTTATAAATATTCTGCAGGGCTAGAAGGCAAAGCTAGCAGCCAGGGGTGAATGTGGAAGAGTGGGTAGCAGGTAAATGGAGGAAGCGTGGGCTGAGGATGGCAGTGGTCCAGTGGGTAGGAGACTCCTCGCCTTGCCAGCATCATCAGAAATGGCTGGTAACCATCAGGCACTGCTGCCCCCAAAGAGTAGCACTTAGTAGCCTCTCACTTCCTTTCTCGATCAACAATCTCTTGATTATTAACCAAGCAGGAGTAAATGAGAGGCGGCCAGAAGGTAGAGCAGAGTTTCATCTTACTGATATTTAGATTCCAGAGCCATAGTATGGGGGTAGAAATCATTCATAGCCAAAATACCCTTGAAGATATTTTCATTGCCCCCCAAATTTCATTTTGCCTGGTTTCTGTGTATGCAACCCTGAACAATAATTCCTGTGCTAACTAGTGTGTAAAACCCTGACCAAGACTAAAAGAACAGCATATAAAAGAAATGTATATGCAGTTGTTTGAGTTTCATGCTGCTCTGTTTTTCCGGGAAGTTCAAAATTTCTAACTGGCATGAAGTGGGGGGTAGAGAATTCTCAGGTGTTCTTGTTTGCTTGCAGGGTTGGTACCATCGTTTTTGGATAAATAGCCCTTAATGCTTCCTACATGTAACCCATTTAAAATGATGATGAAAATTAAGTGAGATACTAAATGTGAGCCCAGTGACAGAGCAGATGCGCAGTACACTAACTGGATGTGCTCAGCATCTTGCTTTAGCAGATTTGCTGATGCCGACCTATGAGAAGTTTTAGTGAAGAACCTGAGTGTCCGGGCTGGCATTTCCTGTTTGAGGCTGGCGTGTCTGCTTGGGTCCTCTGGACAGTGCCCATCCTCATGACTCTGAATATTGCTTCTAAAATTCAGAGTGGGAAAAGAATCAGGTTGGATGTTCCGCAGGCCTGAGTTCAGAGCACCAGTCGTTACCTATAGATGTGTGACTCTGGGCACATTACCTAACCTCTTTGTGCCTGGCTCTTTTCACGTATGAAAATGGGGTCCATAGAGTCCACCTTGAAGGGTGGATGGAGGATTAAATAGAACCTTTAGAGAGTTCCTGGAACATACAGAGTAGGCGTCCTTTAAGTGCTAATTTATTCCTTCTCCTTGGAATGGTGTTGAGGAGAGGTGGTATATTTTTTCTTTCTTCAGTCTCACCTCCATCTTCTTTGCACATATTAGTAGCACTTCTAGATAGCTTTTTAGAAGCCCTGGGGAAACCCTATGTGGCATTACTCTTAAGAATGAGGGTGCTTTCAGCCTTGCCCCATCCTAGCTCATCCCAAGCCAGTTACCTAACCAAGTACTAGAAGGCTGCACTTAGTAGGGAGTTGTTGAGTTAATTCATTTTTAAAACACTGATAGCTTAACTAAATAGTCTGGACTAAGGCTGCCTTACTTAGGCGCCAAGTGGACAGGTGATTTGAAGGATAATGCAAAGAAATCAAAGTGTGCGCCAAGTTCAATGCATTAGGAATCTCATCACTAAATGTTCATTTCTTGGGTTGAATCAGTGATCATTTAACAGTTATTTGTGGAACTCTCATCTTGTGGTAGGCAAGGCCCTAGGTGCTGAGGATGTATTGATGAATGGTACAGACAAGATTCCTAGCCTTGTGGATCTTATATTTTGGTGGGAAATATCAAGTGCATACAGATGTGAGTTAGTGATGTGTGCTATGAATTAAAATGAAAACAGTATAAGGGCAGGGGAAAAAGCCATTATAGAAAATTCAGTTTAAGAAGGTCTCTCTGAGAAGTTGACAATTTGAGCAGAGGCATGGAGGAAGTTTGGAAGTGGGTTTTGGAAATACCCGTGGGAAAGAATTTCAGGCAGAGGGAACAGCAGGGGAGCCTCAGGGTAGACAGAGAGACACAGGAGGAAGAGTTTGAGAAGATGTGGTCAGAGAGGCATCTGAAACCAGCACTAGTGGAACCATGGGCTGTGCAGAGAAGTTTGGATTCTGTTCTAAGTTGGAGGGTTTTTTCTCTTAATTTTTACTATTCATCTGTATTTTCAGCTGTGCTGGGTCTTTGTTGCTACATGTGGGCTTCCTCTAGTTGCAGCAAGCAGGGGTTGCGCTGTAGCTTGCGGTGCACAGACTTCTCACTGTTGTGGCCTCTCCTGTCGTGGAGCATGGGCTCTGGAGCACAGGCTCAGTAGTTCTGGATCACGGGCTTCTTGCTCCACAGCACGTGGAATCTTCCTGGAGCAGGGAGTGTCCTCTGCATTGGCAGGCAGATTCTTAACCACTGGGTCACCAGGGAAGTCCCTCAGTTGCAGGTTTTGAACCAGGAGGTTACATGATTTGACTTCTTTCAATCGCTTTAATTTTTTTAAATTGCCATACGGTAAAGTAGACTTTGTCTTGGTGTACAGTTCTATGACTTTTAACAGATGTATAGATTCATGGAACTACCAGCGCCTCAGTGAAGAAACAGAGCTGTTTCTTTATCAAAAACATCCTTCCTGTTCTCTTTTATAACCACGAATACCCCACTTCCGACATTTGGCAACTACAGCTGTACTTTCCGTCACTACCATTTTGTCCTTTTGAGAATGTCAGATAAGTGCAGTCAAACAGTATGTAATCTCTGAGGCTGGCTTCTTTCCCTCAGCTTAAGGTCTTCATGATTCGTTCATGTTGTTGAGTAGACTCAGAGTTTGTCCATTCTCATTGCTGACTAGTGCTCCATTGAATAGACATATCACAGTTTGGCCATCCATTCACCCCTTGAAGGACACTTGTTTCCTTTCTAGCTTTTGGCAATTAGAAATAGAGCTGCTATAAACATTTGTATTCAGGCTTTTGTGTGAACATACATTTTTGCTTCTCTAGGATAAATAAATACCTGGGAGTTGGATTGCTGGGGCAGATGGTAAATTTACATTCAGTTTTATAAGAAACTGCCAAACTGTTTTCCAGCGTGGTTGTAGCATTTTGGAATTTCCTTAAGCAGTATATAAAAGTTACAGTTGTTCTGTGTTCGTGTCTGCACTTGGCATTTTCAGTATTTATTTTAGCCATTCTGATTGTTTAGTGGTATCTCAGCATGGTTTTAAATGCCTTTCCCTAATGGCAAATGATGTTGAATATCTTTTCATTCATGTATGTTTTTTCCCTCTTTGTGTCCTTTTCAGTTAAGTATCTATTCAAGTCTCTTACCCATTTTTAAGTTGCTTTTGTGTTTTTTACCCTAAAGTTTTGAGTTTAATTCTTTGTATCTTCTTGATGTCAGTGCTTTCTTTGTTTGACTGTGTCAGGTCTTAGTTGCAGCACGTGGGGTCTTTTGTTGTGCCATGCAGATTCTTTCCCTGTGATACACAGACTCTAGTTGTGGCGGATGGGCTTCGGTAGTTGGCGTGTGTGGAACCTGTGTCCCTTGTGTTGCAAGGTGGGTTGTTAACCTCTGGACCATCAGGCAAGTCCTTCAGTGCTTTCTTGAATATGTGTTTTGTGCATGCTTGATTTGTTTTTAAGGAATTATTCTGAATGGTGGTGAAAAGGAAGTTGTAGGGGATAGGGATCAAAATGGAGGGATCAGAGAGTGGACCGTTGTAGTAATACATGAACAGAGATGGTGGTGGTTTGGACTAGGGTTATTGGGGTGGAAGAGGTGAAAAGTGGCAAAAAAAAGAAAAATCTTTTGAAAGTGGAACTATCTAAACCTAGTGATGTATGGAATGTGAGGAAAAAGAGGAGTCTAGCACAGTAAGGTTGTTGGAGGCGCTGAGAGTTTAAATATAATTCAGGCACGTTCCCTGCCCTGAAGAAGTTCACAGTCTGGTGACGGGAGATGTACTATAAACAGTTCGACTGGAAGATGAGCAGGTGTGCTCTCAGAGTCACACGAAAGGACTGGGGGAGCCCAGATGACAGGGAAGATGCTAAGGCACAGTGGTGCAAGCCAGCTGTAAACTGTAGTGTGTGTTGGGAGTCGGCTGGGGAGGTTGGTAACAGTGCAGCTGGCTGGACTCCCACCCCCTAAAGCAGGAGGCTTGTGGTCAGCAAGCACCACAGATCATTCTGTGTTGGTGCTTGGCCAACTTCACTGTCAGAAACCCCAGGGGAGCTCACTGGGGTGACTTCACAGAAGTAAGTGTTTGAGGTGGGGTGTCAGTGTTGAGTAGGAATTCTGACTTGGAGAAAGAGGGAGAAGGGGCAGATAGGCAGAAGGAAAAGCAAAAGCAGAAGCTTGGAGGTGGTAGAAAATAACTGGAGCTGAGACTGGGTGATGTTGCTGCTGGTTGACCAGGAGTACATGTCTTTATAGTGAGTGAGTGTGGGAGTCATGTGACTCCCTGTGCTCAGTGAGTCTGGGGGATTGCAGCAACTCATCAGCTCCCCATTTACTAACAAGGGGCCCACCACAGTGAAAGGTATCAAGCAATCCGAGAGTTAGGTGCATGGCGGGGCAGCTGTGGTTTCCAAGGCTCTTGTGACACAACCTTTGAGGAAGGCTCAGTGGCGCCCCACTCCAGTACTCTTGCCTGGAAAATCCCATGGACGGAGGAGCCTGGTGGGCTGCAGTCCATGGGGTCACTGAGAGTCGGACGTGACTGAATGACTTACCTTTCACTCTTCACTTTCATGCACTGGAGAAGGAAATGGCAACCCACTCCAGTGTTCTTGCCTGGAGAATCCCAGGGATGGGCAAGCTTGGTGGGCTGCCATCTGTGGGGTCGCACAGCGTCGGACACGACTGAAGCGACTTAGCAGCAGCAGCAGCGTGGCTTCAGTGGGGCTTCCTAGGTGGTGCTATCAGTAAAGAACCTGCCTGCCAGTGCAGGAGACACAAGAGACGAGGGTTCAGTCCCTGGGTCAGGAAGATCCTCTGGAGGAGGAAATGGCAACTTACTCCAGTATTCTTGCCTGGAGAGTCCCATAGATAGAGGAACCTGGTGGGCTACAGTCCATAGGGTCACAAACAGTCGGAAATGACTGAGGCGACTTAGCGTTCACATACATGGCTCCAGTGAACGAGCTGGTGGACCTTGCAGAGGATTGCGACAGGATGCCCTGCACCCAGTCCTACCATGGGCCTTCCGCAAAGCTCACCAACTCTGCGTCTCCTTCTTGCACGTCACCCTGCCTGCTTTCCAAGGATGCCAGAGCCACGTCTTCCTGTAGCCTAACTACCAATTTATCGCACATTCGCTGTGTGCCAAGCTGCGTTCAAAGCACTTTACATAAATTAACCCATTTCATTCTCACAGCAGACCTCTAGATGAGATAGAATTATTATCTCTGTTTTTGGATGAGCAGAGTGAGACACAGAAAAATGAATGACAGGCCCAAGGTCACAGTGCTGCGAAATAGAAGAGCTGGCTTGGGGTATTAACCCAGGTTGTTTTGACTTCAGAACCCATGCTTTTAACTGTTATGCTGCATAAACCCTCCAGGGCATCTGCAGAGTATGAGAAGCAGTAATAGCAGCAATACCATGCATATCAATAGAATAGCTACTGTGTCATGGCTGTGTTAACGGTGTGTCTTAGGCATATTCCACATAGGGACTATTTCAGTGACAGAGTTTCATGTTATGAAGATTTTTCTTTTCTGATTTTGGCCTTTGGCTTAAAACTTACTATTTTTATTCTTTCTTGTCTAGTTAATAAGAAAAGTATGGAATATCTTTTTTGAGGTTTGAAAGAGCACCACGTGAAACATCACAATACATGTTACCCCTAAAATTTGTTTTGTGTGGGAATGTTCACCCTTATCCTGGATGACCCTTGATTATTATGTTTTTAGAGTTCTTCTAAATCTTTCTTTCTGCTCAACTTTCCCTGCTTCCAGTAGATACTGTATTTTCCTCCAGCAAAACTGATTCACCGTGTGTTTTTGACTGAAATCAGGGAAGGCAAATGACACTGACAATATACATGTGTTGTTTCCTAAGCAAGAATCAATAGGATCTGACTAATCACCACCCCCCCCACCCCAGAGAAGGAAATGGCAACCTACTCCAGTGTTCTTGCCTGGAGAATCCCAGGGACGGGGGAGCCTGGTGGGCTGCCGTCTCTGGGGTCATACAGAGTCGGACACAACTGAAGTGACTAAGCAGCAGCAGCAGCAATCACCCCTCTCCCCACTTGAATGTGGCCCCCATGAGGTCAGAGACTTGGGGTTTTTTCCACTGTTACATCTCCAGCACCAACTGGAAAGGGTTGGCCCATGGGAGGCGTTCAAAATATATTTGTGAGTCAAAGAAGCTGAGTGACTCCATCCTGTATTGTTTCTTCGATGTCCCTATGTTATAAACTGAAGACAGGGATTGTATCAGATTCACCGCCACACAATCCCGTAACAGAGCGAAGGGGTTTGTTCTGGGTGTGGGAATGAATGAAGAGATGCTTTGCTACTCTCTTCATCTGTCTCTGTCATAGACAGACATGCACAGTCTCCTTCATAGACCACTGCGAAACCTTCCTGGTCTCCCTGTGTCCAGTTAGGTTTCCTCCAAATCCCATTTCCATAGCATATAGTGTCAGTTGTTTTTTGTTTTTTTTTTTAACACAAATGTGACCACGTCACTGCCCTGCTTAAACACAGCAGCTGATCCTTGCTGTTTGTCCAAGCTCTTCCATATTGTTCTGAGACCCGTCACTCCCAGGAGGCTAAAGCTCCAGCTTCCTCTCCCACCATGGTGCCGTCTCACATTATCTCCACTAACTCCTGTCTGCTTGCCTCCCACACAGTCTCATGCCTTTGCCTCCAGCAGCTCAGGGGTCCTTCTCCATCTCAGCTACTTGAGGTAGGATCCAGAGAGGGGAGAAAGGCTGAGTTCTAGCCTGACTCCTAGCCAAGATTCCTCACTTGACTCTTCTGCAAAATGGGATGTCTCCTGCCTGGGGCGGGGTCTGGGGGGCTGTGGATCACCGGATTCCTTCCTCCACCCCTAACCCCCTTCTGCAAGGAAGAAGATGCCGAAGCACTGGGGCGCAGGGGAGCGTGGGGACTATTGTCATGCCATGTTCTGAGGCCCATGAAGGTCTCCTCCTTTCCTGAGAAGGACTCTGTCTCCAGACAGTTTCAAACTTCCCAGGAAAGGGTTTGAGAAAACCTTTTTGTGATTAAAAAAAAGTAAGTGGAGGGGAAAGAGAGCACTGGTGGGCGTGAAGGTGAGTCCAGCTTTCCTTCCGCAGCTGGACCAGCGAGTGCAGCGGGAATGACTGTTCTGTGTGGGCTGGAGGCCGCCACCATGAACACCCCCGTCCACGCTGTGCAGAAACCTCCCCTGGCCTGCCAGTCACAGCAGGAGAGAACCAGAGGGCCGAGCTCTGGAAGGAGTCACGGTGGCTGCCCGGGGATGTCTCGGCCGAAATCTGATGCCAGGATAGGAAGGCTGTGCTTCCCGTGGGCACGTCCCCCTGCCTGTCACATGGCATCATCAGTCCTGGGCTATCATAGCTCCTGGCCTGCGGGGGCATTACTGCTGCTTGGCTGAGGCCAGCCGCTTCCCCAGCTCCGTTGATCCTGAAGAGGAAGGAGTAGGGAGGAGAAACAACCCAGACACAACTCGTGGTTAAAGGCCTAGACTCTGGGATCAGACCAGAGTCTTGTTAGACTTCTGCAGCTTCTCTGCTGTGTGACCTCAGGCAAGTGACTGAGCCTTTCTGAGCCTTGGGTGCTTCAGCTCTGAAATAAGGATACGAGAACCTTCCTCGTAGGATTACTAGGAGTATGGGTGCAGGTAAAATGCTTAGTGGAGTGTCTAACGTGTAGCAAGAATTCCACCCATATTACTAACATCAGTGGAGGCTGACAAGCACTGTTAGAAATCAGGATAAGGGAAGGCAGAGAAAGAAACCACTTTTCTGTGTCTAGCTCTTTCTCTTGACCCAGATGTCCATCAGCAGATGAATGGATAAGAAAGCTGTGGTACATATATACAATGGAGTATTACTCAGCCCTCAAAAGAATAAGTTTGACGCAGTTCTAATGAGATGGATGAAACTGGAGCCGATTATACAGAGTGAAGTAGGCCAGAAAGAAAAACACCAATACAGTATACTGACACATGTATATGGAATTTAGAAGACAGTAATGATGACCCTGAAAGTGAGACAATATAAGAGACACAGAGGTATAGAACGGACTTTTGGCTTCAGAGGGAGAGGGAGAGGGTGGGAAGATCTGGGAGAAGGACAACGAAACATGTATACAATCATATGGGAGATGAAGCACCAGTCTATGTTCAGTGCAGGATACAGGATGCTTGGGGCCGGTGTATGGGATGAACCGGGCAGATGGGCAGGGAAGGGAGGTGGGAGGGGGCTTTAACATGGGGAGATCGTCTACACCTGTGGCTGATTCATGTCAATGTATGGCAGAACCAATGCAGTACTGTGAAATGGAATAAGCATTAAACAAAAATGGGCCGGTGTATGGGATGAACCGGGCAGATGGGCAGGGAAGGGAGGTGGGAGGGGGCTTTAACATGGGGAGATCGTCTACACCTGTGGCTGATTCATGTCAATGTATGGCAGAACCAATGCAGTACTGTGAAATGGAATAAGCATTAAACAAAAAATAAAAATTAAAAAAAAAAAAAGAAGAAAGTGAGAATCAGAAAATGTGCATCTGAGTTCTTCAGATCTGAGCTCTTCCTCTTAGAAATGAAACTCCTGGTGGAGGAGTGATGGAATGCTGTGTGGGGCTGCATCCTGACCCCACACTGAATCACGCTGACTACTGGGCAATTTATTGCACCCTTCTGGCCCTCAGTTTCCTCTGTGTGAAAAATGGATAATAACGAGATTCACGTTAGGACTAATTGATTTAATATGTAAATAGGGCTTAAGACAGTACCCAACACACAGAAAGCATTGTATAAATACTATATGTTTATAGTATTGTTGTCGTTATATTTTATTATTACTGATTACTGTTAATGTTATTGCTGTGCATTGCCATTATTCTTGTCATTACTACCATCACCATCATCGTCATTACTGTTGTTCGGGTCACACAGGGAGTCCGTGGCGGTAGCTCCCACCTCTTTCAGTGAGAATCTGTGCTAGCGTTGCCCTCGCCTGCTCCTTTATGCGAGCATGAGGCTGCCGGGGTCTCTAGCCTGCAAGAGCAGGGACAGTGTCACCAAATTGCAGCTGAGCCCGCTGTTCCTGGACCTTTCTGAGCCAGTGCCAGGACTCAGGCTCCCCAAGGTGAAGGACACTGCAGAGGCTGCCAGAGTGCTGCCTGGTAGGTGCCAGGCTCTCATGGAGCTCTCCACTGATACTGATGTCAGGATTATTGGGAGGAGGGGCCCAGCAAACCAGGGTATCACGTGGCTGAAGGGCTGCATCTGGAGATAGACTAGACTGATCTAGTACAGGATGTCCTGCCAAGTCCTGAAATCCCTGAGCCTCAATTTCCTCACCTGTAAAATGGGGCTAAGAGTTATATTTGTTTCACAGGGTTATGTGAGGATTAATGAAGTAATGCTAATAATTAAATTAGCTCAATGCTTGAGTAAGCAGTTAGCCACGTAGTGGTTATTAGTATTTTTAATTTAGGAGAAAGTATTCCCTGGAGAGGGTGAAATGAGTGGTTGGCAAGTAGGCACTAAATGCCTGAGAATCTTGTATTTTAATAGTGATATTGGTGGAGTCATTTAAAAAAACAAAAACAAAAACAAAAAAACCACCAGCTGAAGACTTCGTGACCTGGACTTGCCTGGCTGCTACCTTGCTGAATGCACACAGGTAAGTCACTACCTTGTGCATACCTGCTTTCCACATCAGGCAACAGAGTCGTGAGAGCAGGGGTGCCGTGGTGCGCGGTTCTGTGTGGTTTCACAGGCATCCCCGCCTTCTCAGGTCCAGCCCTCCAGGTAGTTGTTTCTGCCAGGATATCCCCCACACCCTCCCTGAGTCTGGGGATCCTGAAGTCCTTCGACAGAGGATTACCAAGTTCTCAGGGTACCAGTCTTGCATCTGGGTCCTATGTGAGGTGCCAGGAGGGGGCTGAGGGGGTCAGATCTGGCAGGAAATCCATTCCCAAGATAAAGAAGATGCCACAGGAGGATGGAAGGAGATTGGGGGTCCAGGATGAACATGAAATAATCAGAGAAGAGCTCTGGGACAGTGGCATTGGACTTGAGAGCTGGATGGCAAGGCTGAGCTGGGAAGAACATTCTGGGCAGAGGGAATGGGCAAAGGGAACAGCAAGTGCAAAGGCCTGAGGGCGGGGCGTGGTGCTGGGGAAGGAGGCTGACTTGTTTGGGAGACAGGAAGGTGGGCAGTTTGGTGCAGAGACTGAGTGTGAGGGAAGGTCCCAGACAGTGTTGGCCCGCAGCCTTTGAAAGAAGCTTGAATGCCATCCCAAGGAGGGCAGGAGTCAGAGCTGGGGAGCAGCTGGGGAGACAGGGAGGCCAGAGGAGAGCTTCCGGTTTGGTGCAGGAAGGCAGTTTTTTGCAGGTGAGGGATGAGGGCAGCTCACGCACTGATGATGATGGTGATGGTGGAGTTGAAAGAAGTAGATGGATTCAGAGGCTTCCTTGGGGATAAGAGCTGGTGGTGGCCTGGATGTGGGAGGCTCCAGGGGAGGAATCCCAGCATCTCCCCATGTTTCTAGCTTAAACCACTGGATGGGGTATCTGCTGAAATGAGGAAGATGGAAAAGGGACAGTTTGGGTGGCTGTGAAAAGTGAAAGTGTTAGTCGCTCAGTCATGTCTGACTTTGTGATCCCACAGACTGTAGCCTGCTAGGCCCCTCTGTCCCTGGGATTCTCTAGGCCAAAATACTGGACTGCGTTGCCATTTTCTTCTCTAGGGGATCTTCCCAGGGATTGAACCCAGGTCTACCTGCATTGCAGGCAGATTCTTTATTGTGGAAGTGAGATGGCAGGAAATCAGGAGTTTGGGTTTGGACCTCATAAATTGAAGAGGCCTCATAGCACGCCTTTGCTCTGCAGAGTGAACTTGCTAAATTCCTCATTAGAGCAGCACCTGGCCACCAAAAGCACCGCCAGGCTGGCCGTCTGCCCTGAGGAGGCTCGGGCGGAGGCTGTGGGAGCTGAATGAAGGTGAGGAGCGCTGCGGTGGCGACAGCCTGCGCCCTCTCTGTCCTCCCGGACTGTTTCTGTCTTAATCTCTGTTTCTGTCTTTCGCTGTTTCTCTGTCTCTATCTCTCTGTATCTCTGTGTCTCTCTCTCTCTGTCCCTCTGTGTGTGTATCTCCTTTTTTAAACTCTATTACTGGAGTATAATTGCTTTGCAATGTTGTGCTAGTTTCTGCTGTGCAACAGTGTGAATCAGCTATGCTACACATACATCTGTCTTTCTGTCTCTCTTGCTCTGTCTCCCTCCTCACCTGTGAATACCATCATCCATGTGTTCCAAGTGACTGGAGTTTCCCTCCGTGTCAGCCCTTCTTTTGTGTCCTCAGGTATGCTGCAGACCTGAGCAAGCCTCCCAAAGGTCTCCTTTGTCTCTAGGAAGGTTCCTTATTTAGCTCCACGTGTTTTCTGACCTGATGGACAGGAATGCGGCAGCTGGTTCCCGGGCCTTGGCCATGCTGGCGTCTCTCCTTGACTCTGGGTACCTGGCGCTGCCTACCACCACTCTAATGCCAGACTTGGTCCCTACCCCACACCCACAGTGATGGGCATGTGCCAGCCTCTGATGACAGCCTTAGTCCTCATCAGTTGGTGAGAATAGTCAGGAAAGCCTCCTCAGAAGAGAAGGGGATGAGCTGAGTCAGAAGTAACCAGCTGGAGGATATAGGAAAGCAAGGGGAAGGTTGTGCCAAACAGAGGAGGCAGGGGTGTAACACCACTATGTGGGAGCCAGGGCAGAGAGGACGGGGAGCCCCAAGGGCATCTGTGTAACTGAGCTAAGGTGAAGGTGCCCAGGAGGACAGATTCCAGGCTCACAGAACCCCAAGGGACTGTGATGTGATGAAAAATCAATAGATCCCAGACAGACCTGGGTTTGGATCCTGATACCGTGAAGGGGCAGTGCTGCCTAATGGTTACCATGGTGCCCACCAGAGCTGCATTGCCTGGGTTTGAGTCACAGCCCTGCCCCTTGCCAGTAGTGTGATTCTGAGCTTCAGTGCCCACGTCTGTACAGCACAGGTGTAAACAGCACACCTGCCTTGTAAGGCTGAAGAAGGGTGGCATGAGTTCACAAGGGCAGCTGCTTCGGGCAGTGCCTGACAGCCTGTAAATGGTCATCTATAAACTGAATATAGTTCTTGTTGTCATTGGACCTCAGTTTCTTCTTCTGTGAAATGAGGATGATTGTACTTCCCGGGCAGGGTGCTTGTGAGGCTTACGCACCATCTGCAGGCCATCTGCCTGCAGTCCCTGGCTCCCCACCACCACCAGCGCCACCAGCACTACCCTTACCATGGTCGTTATACTTCCTTGGCGGCTCAGACGTAAAGCGTCTGTCTGTCTGGACACTCGGGTTCGATCCCTGGGTCAGGAAGATCCTCTGGAGAAGGCAATGGCAACCCACTCCAGTACTCTTGCCTGGAAAATCCCATGGACAGAGGAGCCTGGTAGGCTGCAGTCCATGGGGTTGCTGAGGGTCGAACACGACTGAGTGACTTCATAGTTCCATGTCGGCTGGTTTGGCAAAGAGTTCTGGCTCACTTACTCCCTCACTCTGCCTTGCAAACATCACACATCACCCAGCTTGGAGACTGGAAATGAGGTGCTGTCTAACAGGGCCACAGCAGTCCTGGAAGCCTGCCTCCTGCTGGGCAGCCGTGATGCAGATGCTCTTCTGGCCGTGCTGGCAGCTATGTTGTCTGCTTTTTCCCAGGTGATGCAAGAGGCCAGCACGCGCACTCCCTGAAGCTGGCGCAGATTAGCATCACACAGCTGACTCTGGTGGAGAAGGCCATGGCACCCCACTCCAGTACTCTTGCCTGGAAAATCCCAGGGATGGGGGAGCCTGGTGGGCTGCAGTCCATGGGGTCACACAGTGTCGGACACGAGTCCGGACACTGAAGTGACTTGGCAGCAGCAAGCTGACTCTGGCCGACCCTGACAGGGATTCAGCTGTAATCAGCACAAGGAGATCCCGATACCATTCCCCGCTCCATTTTCTCCATTCACTTGGAGTTGAGACTGGACAGGACAGGGCAGGTTCCTGGGCATCACAGTTGGGTTCCCCGTGTGCCCGTCTGTCCTTTGTCAAGTCTTCGTCTTAGAAAGGCAGCATGGGGTATTTAAAACTGGACCCAGTTTAGAGTGAAAAAGCCTAGAAATGATTCTGCAATGTGTCTTCCAAACCACTTGTGGTTTTTACTTTATTTTACAATAAGTTAATATCACTAGAAATTTCCTTAATTTACTTTGAAGGGCACACCATAGGCAGCAATGAGAGGGGCCAAAGATGACCATTTAGCTCCAGATTTCAGGTTGTTTGTATTTTTGACAATGACCTTTGGAGGAATGTCTTGATAACTCAGAGACAAGCCCGTGTGACTGTTAGATAACACCGAGCCTGTGTCCCAGTCTCGTTTGCTAAATGTCAGTATTCACGCACATGAACGTTTTCTGTCACTCTCCTTTGGCATTGCTCTATTTGGATGTATGTCAAGGTGGGGAGGGTGATTTCTTTTTTATTAATTGATTTTCATTGGAGTATAGTTGCTTTACAGAGTTCTGTTTTTTTCTATAAAGCAAAATGAATCAGCTGTCCATATACATATATCCCCTCCTTTTTTTAGTTCCTTCTCATTCAGGTCAACACAGTGCTACAAGTAGAGTTAAGTAGAGTTCTCTGTGCTTTACAATGTGTTCCCAATAGTCATCTGTTTTATACACAGTATCAAAAGCGTTTATGTGTCAATCTCGGTCTCCCAATTCCTCCCATTCCTGGCGGTTTGTGCTCAGTCACTTTAGTGCTCAGCCACTTCGGTCGTGTGTCTAACTGAAGCACAGTGTCTGACTCTTTGCAACCTATGGGCGGTAGCCCGCCAGGCTCCTCTGTCCATGGAATTCTCCAGGCAGGAACAGTGGAGTGGGTTGCCATGACCTCCTCCAAGGGATCTTCTGACCCAGGGATCGAACCCACATTGCAGGTGGATTCTTTATCCTTGAGCCCCAGGGGGAAGCCTCCTGCCCAGGTTATTTCTAATAACCTGCAAATCCTGTCTCCAAACTCCAGTTCTTGGCTGGGGATCCACAATGTCATAGCTGTGGGAACCAGAGTGTTGCCTCTTACAGGAGATCTGGGCCCCTGTGAGTGGATATGAACTCATCAAAGACAGCGCACACTTTAATGTAGCTGTGGCTGGAACAGAGCTCGGAGGATGAAAGGCCTGGCGGATCTGTTATGTGGAAATGGAGCTGTTCCCTCGGCAGATGCATGTGTGACCTTTTTTCCAGGAAGTTAAGCATCTCTTAGCTCTGCAGCTTGAGTGGCACACTCTTTGAGTTTGAAGGCTCACCCACACTGCCTGTGCTCATCAATATATGGATGAAGCTCATTCCATGTTGTCTCCATGAATTTTTAAACTTTCTGCTCAGGCAGAAGGAGTTTTAAACAGTTGTTAATTATCGAAACTCTCGTTCCAAGTTGGGGAGGAAAAAGAAAAATTTTTCATCACTCACTGAGCCAAAGATGGTGAGAGAGAATTTATGAGTCTTGGTATTTCTTCATAGAGAAGGAGTTAACTAAACAAAATGAAATTGGTTATGCCCTCCTGTTATTCCAGCTGTGGCCCAGCTTAGGCTTGTATGCATCCACTAGGATGGATGCTTCCTCTTACACAATTACACATTTAGCCTTTGCAAACAAAAGATAAGGAGGGTTTAATTTTGTTCCTGTTATTTTAAGCAGGTTTACTCGAAAAATATCTATCGAGTCCCTATTATGTGCTAGGCACTTTTCTAAGTGCTGGAGATAACATCAGTGAACAAATCAGAAAAGAGTCTCTGTTCTTTGGGGACTTATATTCTATCGGGGAGCAGAGAACCAACAATAAGGAAAGCAAATAAGTAGAGTACGTAGTTTATAGAAGGTGATGCATGCTTGGGAGAAAGGAACAAGTGGAGTAGAGTAAGAGAGATCCAAGAAACAGGTGGTTTAACCTCAGGTGGTCGGGGGAGGCCTCACTGAGAAGGTGACATTTGACCAAAGATCTGAAGGAGACGAGGGAGGAGCCATGCAGGTGTCTGTAGGAAGGATGCTGCAGGTGAAGGAGCAACCAGTGCAAAGGCAACTGCTGATCAGGAGGTTCAGTTACTGGAACTGTTTTTTTTCCGTAATGTTCTAAGAAATGTACCACGCCTTGAATATTCCTTATCTGATACCCCATTGTCGGAGAGCCAGGTATTAGCCAATGAAACATCATGCCAGCAACATTTGCAGAGCACGTAAAAGGTTAAAAAGCAATTTCCTGTGATCGATGGAACTGTTCTCTACCCTGGTTGTGGTGGTGGCTTCATGAATGTGTTAAAATTCATAGAACTGTACTCCCCAAAAGTCAGTTTTATCCAATGTTAACTTAAAAACATGAACATACTGAAAACCAGTTTAGTGCATTTTATTTCCATCTGCTTAAAGACATATGGAGTAGGGAGGGCAGAGATTAGCACCTCCATTTTGCAGACCAAGAACCTGTGGCCGAAGTATTACTAAGCTGCCAGAGACAGACTGGGCTTCCCAGGGGGCTGAATGGATAAAAAATCCTCCTGCAATGCACGAGGTACAGGAGATGCAAGTTTGATCCCAGGGTCAGGAAGATCCGCTGGAAGAAGGCATGGCAACCCACTCCAGTACTCTTGCCAGGAGAATCCCATGGACAGACGAGCCTGGCAGGCTAAAATCCATAGGGTTGCAAAGAGTCGGACGTGACTGAAGCAACTGGGCACAAGAGGCAGACCAGGTCTCAAAGTCCGGTCCATCCAAAGCCTGTTCTCGTGTGGATCCTGCAGACCCTGCCACACTGCATCCCAAACAAAAGTGGACCACACTGTCAGACCTCCTGGCAGTCGGTGAAAGTGAAAGTCATTCAATCATGTCCAACTCTTTGTGACCCTATGGACTGTATAGTCCATGGAATTCTCCAGGCCAGAATACTGGAGTGGGTAGCCATTCCCTTCTTCAGGGGATCTTCCCAACCCAGGGATTGAACCCACATCTCCTGCATTGCAGGCAGATTCTTTACCAGCTGAGCCAGCCACAAGGGAAGCCCAAGAATACTGGAGTGGATAGCCTATCCCTTCTCCAGCAGATCTTCCCAACCCAGGAATCAAACTGGGGTCTCCTGCATTGCAGGCAGATTCTTCACCAACTGGGCTATCAAACAGCCCAGAAAGCAGTCAGTGTGGTAACAATAGCTAATGCAGGTTGTTCATCCTGTGCCAGGACTGTTCTGGATTCTTTTCATATATTAAGCCACTTCATTTTCACAAGATCCTTTTGAGATACGTACTGTCTCCATTTTAGAGATGAGGAGACTGAGGTACAGTGAAGCTGTGTAGGTAGTAGTTAGCAGAGCTGGGATTAGAGACAGGCAGTGGAGTTCCAGAGTCCATGAGTTTAAGCTTAAGGCTCACTGTCTCTGTCCAGCTGTGTCCAGCACCAGAGTGCTAACTAAGGCTAGGGTCATCCCTAGTGGGGGTTTGGTGGGGGTCTTACACTTGAGGAATCCTTTTTTTGTTTTCAGTAAGGCATTGTTTTATTTACGTGTAAGGTTCATAACAACTTGCCAGCAAGGTAGAAAGATTTCCTTATACTCCCTGCCCCATCACATGCACAGCTTCCCCAACTATTAACATCCCCACCAGAGTGGTACATCTGTTACAACTGATGAATCAGAATCGACACATCTTAATCACCCAAGCTCCATAGTTTAGAGTTCACTCTTGGGCATTCTGTGGGCTTGGACAAATGCCTACGGACATGTATCCATCATTATGGCATCATAGAGAGTCTTTTCACTGCTATGAGTAAATTTCACAGATCTGTGCTCTGTCTCTTCATCCTCCCACCAGTGTCAGACCTCATCCCCCCTCCACCTTCCTACCCCCTTCCATAATCCCTGCAGCCACTGACCATTTTGCTAACTCTAAAATTTTGTCTTTTGCTAGAATGTCATGTAGTTGGAATCGCACACAGTACATGGCCTTTGCAGACTGACTTCTTTTGCTTAGTGCGTGGTGCTCAGTGGTGTCTGATTTTTTGCAACCCTGTGGACTGTAGCCCGCCAGGCTCCTCTGCCCATGGAATTTTCCAGACAAACTGGAGTGGGTTGCCATTTCCTGCTGCAGGAGATCTTCCCGACCCAGGGATCCAGCTTGCATCTCTTGTGTCTCCAGCATGGG